>JAODAL010033338.1:0-45694 GCA_025379985.1 Phyllomedusa bahiana | reverse complement strand
CAGGGGGTAAATCGGAGACCAAAAAAGGAGACCGCAGCGGGAGATTTGTCAGAGGTTTAACCCAAGTTTCGTCAAACCAAAGGGAAAGACAAAATTAGGCGAGATGAAAAGGTCATGCATGTAGGAGAGCGAAGAAGTGTGCAATTTTACTGTAAGCTTTTTTTACTGCGTTCTTTTTTTTTTTTTAAAACTTGCGCCTTTTAGATGGCAATTATTGCTGCATGCATTTCTTGACTGTAACAGAAACACAACATTTGAACCCAGCAGTGGTTTAATTTTTCTGGCTGATGAATAAGGAAAAAATTGTTGTTGGTGGTAAACGCCAGACAGGTAAATGTCTAAAAAACATTTTGCTCTGCACACCAAAAAAACACTGACCTCCCTGCAACAACCAGCACATCTCTTGCCTCCAAACCCAGGGTTTGTTTCCCCCCTTGGAGGTCTATGTACTGCGTGTCACAACTGGCTTCTAAACTGGACAGTATTTTTCCCACACTTGTGACCCCACTCCAGTAGCAAACAGGAAAGAAGAAAACTGTTAAGACATTCAGGACAGTACTGACTATGGAAACATTGTTTTCCTTTTAAAAAATTTGGTGTTTGGGACCCCCTTTTCCGGCTCTTTTTTATTTAGTCTAAAAGGGGTATTTAATTGAATTCAGGAATATCTGCACTCCAGTTACAGACGGTTTGTGTTTGTCTGCCCTCTCAGATGCTGAGGGATTTAGGTCATTCTGCTCAGGTGGTGGTGGATAAGCAGAATTGCAGGATTTCACATGGATCTGTTTTGTGACCCTGATCGGATGCAAGTTGGATGGTCCTGGTCCTTCTGGGGGTAGAACATGTTGATTCCTTGGAGGACTATAAGCCCCTCTGGCAACAAAGCTAAAATTTTCTGGTAAAGTTATTTTAATTCCCGGTCTTGGAACCATCAATATTTTCAGTACCTACAGGGTTATGCTTCCCTGAATTCGGCCTTGGAAAATCCCCATTACTGGATGTACATGAAAAGACAGGATCCACAATCGCCTTTTGAGGCAGCACAGGTGCCTTTTCAGAAACCTTTACATCTTTAGCAGTTTGCTGACTGCAGACGTTGGTCTCGGACTCTTTTTGCGCTGTTGGCACTTTGTTGCTTTCTTTTTCTATTTCCTCAAGAAGCTTTAAGGGTTCCTCAGATTGTCCCAATTCAGAGATAACCTTTTCAACCACTTCTTTGGAATATCCCATAGTTCTAACAAAGTTTACAAGGATTTTGTATTCGGTTTCGGGACTTACTGTGTGCTCCTCTTCGACAATGATCAATGACTCCTCACCAGAGTCCGATATCAAGTCAATGATGGGAACATCTTTTGTACAGACCGCTTTGGGGGACGGGGACCATTTCCCTGGATGCATTTGGGTGGGAATGGTTTTCTTCAAAACCACTTTCTTCTTTCTGAAAAACGTCTCTTTGTTGACAACCTGTCCTGTTGGGAAAGCGATGTGAGTGTAGGATTTGGTAGCGTTTCTGGCACACTGGAAAAAAAAAGGGGTAAAGGGCTGTTGGGTTGGTTTAAAAACGGGGTCCGTGTAGTTCTTCTTGACTGATCGGTGCACCGACTATTATAGGCCTGATCTTTAGCATTGGCATTTACTCTAATTATCTCCAGGTCTGCATAATCAAAAACCCGGCAAGTTTTTCCCTCCAAATGTGAGATTTAGCATTTCCCTTTTTTTAAAAAGCCCCTGGGTACCCAATAAAAAAAGTCCATTGTATTTTTTAAAATCTGAAATTTGGTTTTCCCAAAAAGCTTTTAAAACCCGGCTTTTTTCCCTCGGGCTTCTCGAGGCAAACTTTCATTATTTCTAAAAAGTCTAACAAACTGCTGGACACGACTTTGACCCAAAAAAAAAAGGGGTTTCTTTTCCCCCCTTAAAATTTCTAGGCCCCCGTTTTCCATCTGGCAAAATAGGCAAAAGTTTCCGAAATTTCGATTTTTTCAGAAAAAAACCCTCTGGGGCCCGGCAAATATGCAATGCATCTCCTTGGGGTAGCTTTCTTTTATCTCCATCTCAGGTTCACAAAGGCCTTTAATATACTCCTGGAAGAGAGAAGAAGCGTCAGAGCCTTATATAAACAACAAAGGTCACTAGGATATGGAGAACGGAAAGAGACTATGGCGTCTATGTACTTTGCTTATTGTTAAGATTATGAATATATTAAGGCCTGTTCTGATGGCATAGTTTACTGGTCGGTTTTTCAGACAGTTTGCGGATTTAGAAACCGTCAAAAAAAAGGAAAAGCAACGTCCCCTTAGATTTTTAAAAAAAAAACCTGTGCGCAGTCCCCATGAATGGATTTTATGCTGGGGTTTTCACGCCCCCGGCGGCCCGGAAAAAACTACAACAGCAATTTTTCCCGGGGTTTTCCAGAGAGAGAAACAACATTGAAGTCAATGGGCACCGAGCAGAAAGTGGAGCAATGTTTTTTTGAGCAGTTTTTGGAAGGAAAAAAAAAAAAAAAAAAAACTGTTTTGCATCGGTACATTTTCTGTTGAAAAAATCCAAACACCTGGACAAAATCAGTGGCAAAAACAGTTAAAAAAATGAAAACGGTCAGAAAAAAAATAATTACCTTTTTTGCTTCAGAAAATCTCCAAAATCCAGTTGGGTCGGACAGTTCTGCTGAGGTCAAAACCGAACAGATGTTGTCCTTTGCCGTGTGAACGCACCCTTACAGTAAGGATACATGGGGCTTTATCAAGTTATACAAATAAGTGATGAATTTAAAATTTTGGGGAATTTCAATATAAACTGCAATTTCGCCCCTTTAGTGAACAATTTATTAAGCGGCTACACAAGATCGGGGACCAGAAGTGGCAGTACTGGTTCTTTACATATACTATAGAAATGCTTCTAAAACTGTGGGGCAAAGCTCTCCCATGAGGTTCCCCACTTAAGGAAACGCAAACCAGCAAGCAATTTAGACATAAGTGATCATAAACGGCAGGTGTTTTCTTTTATGCACAGGGCGGCAAGGTGGGTCAGGGATTAGCACTGTTGCCCTGCAGCACTGGGGTCCTGGACTCATATCTCACCAAGGAGTCAGTATGTTCTCCCCATGTTTGCATAGGTTTCCTCCAGGGCCCGCCCCCCCCCCCCCCCCGTTTGTGCCCCCCCCCCCGGGCCCCCCACGGGGCCATATTACCCGTGTGAACAAAGCCTCCAAGAAAAGAAAATATGAATGAAGAGAGCAGCCTCTGGGAACACTCTGTCACAATCAGGCCACTGCTTAGATGCAAACAGATTTCTCAGAATTTCCCTGGATGAACACTGTGGAGTTTCCCTGCGCCGTGACCTGTTTCCACACACTTCTTTCTGACCTACTGCAAAACTACAATAAAACTTCCTGTACAGCAATAATACCAGAGCACGCAAACTTCCTTATAACTCCTTGTCAGGGCTTTCCACACATTACCAGGCATTTGGCGTAGCAAACTAATTACTGGCAAAGACTAGGTTCAAACAAATACTGATAAGTAATGTTTCACAATTGCACAATCAATACGAGATGGTTTCCTATGAAAGACGGGAGCTGCCAAAAGGGTTATTGAAAATGTATTTGGAAAACTATTGTGTGCTATGGGATTTTTGCAGGATTTTATTAACTCTCCCCTTTAAAAGGAAAACTCTGTTTAACACGGTGCCGTTTTCTTACAGAGACATCCAAAAGATTAACATCAATGGCTGTCACAGCTCATGTGTAGTCTTGCTGGTCAGGAGTTGTTAAAGAGAATCTAGGGACAGCACAAGCTAGTGCCAGACCTGCTGTTTCCAGCGCTGTGTCCCTTATTTTAAGATGCGAGTTTTAGGTATTTAGTCCCCAAAATCTGCAGTTTTCACCAAAAAGGTCTTTTTAACGAGTCAGTTTTTTTAAAAAACCCCGCCCACCTGAAGCTGCCCCGCCCCCCTCTACTGAAAAACCTTTTACTTTGAAAGGTAGAAAATGTGAATAACTGCATGGGGGGCTTAGCCTTTTTGGTGGGGGGGGCAAAAACACCCGCTCATGAATAATTTTTTGGGAGTTTAAATACCAAAAACTGCGATTTACAGAAAAAAGGGGGACACAGCCGCTGGAAAAACAGAATTTTGTCTGACATAGTTTTGCTGCCTCAGCAAGGGGAGAAAATTTTATGTGGGGTTTCCCCCTTTTAAATGCCCACTGTCCATCTGCTAGTGATGTCATGTTCGCTGTCACAAAAACACGCAGCCAATCGGGCCTTAGTGGGCCCCTGTGTGATATGCAGGCAAACCAATATTGGCTAGTGTCACGTGTCCAAAAGAAAATGTCTCATCAGGAAGCATCAGCACTGAAACGGAATGGACTTCACAGATGGGTTAATTTTTTTTTTTATATAGATAATGGACATCCCTATTAATTCCAAAGGCTGCACCACTACAGTCAGCCCAGACATGCAGAAATTTCAGCAACAACAACCAAAAGAAGCCACGGCAGGTTCAAATTCTTTTAAGCTGACAAACTCCAAAAGACTGGAGGGCACTATAAATTTTCCGCCCCTTTCATTTTCAGAAGTGGAGGGGTTTTTGGCGAAGCTTTACTTCCAACTTTCGTCAAGCATGCTGCCAGCAATTTTTAAAAGGGGATGTTTTATCCCAAAAAAAAAAAAAAAAAAAAAAAAAAAGAATATGCCCTAGGGGCCCTATGAGGGAGGAAAAAAAAAAAAAAAAAAACTTAGGCTATGTTCACACGTGTTGGATCAGGTTTTGGATCCGTTTTTTAGTGCGGTTTGGATCAGTTTTTAAAAACCAAAACCGGACCCAAAACACTTTTTAACAAGTGCAGTGTAATTGACTTGTTTTAATGAAAAAAACACATTTGGGGTTCAGAGTCTGATCGTGATGGCTTTTACATGGTCTTTCGGACCCCTTATAGAAAATTTTCTGTCAACCCCTTTTTCATTTGACGCAGGACGCCCTATTTAAAACTATAGGGTGGTTTTGCTGCAGCAAAAAAAGCTTCCAAACATCCAGCTGATGTTTGGGTGCAATTTTTGCAGCACTTTTGAATGGTTTTTTTAGTCCAGGCCCTTTCCCCATCTTTTATTTCATTTTATTTCAAAAGGGCACTGCACCGCAGCAGTGGTCACCCACGTTTACTTACATCACCGTTCAGAGCTGTTCTCTTCTGACCGGTGCTGTAAATGTGAGGCATGTGACCACTGCACCGGTGAGGTACCGATTTGGAAGCAACCATGTAAACAGAGGGGCTGGAGGAAGACGATTATAAATCTTAGGTTTTTTTTTTTTCAATAGGGCTCCTGGATCAGAATACAAGTTTTTTCTAGGACATGGATAATCCCTGAATCCACTATGGGAACTAAGGATTTGGCATGTGTATGGGGATCATCGAACATTCTTCTGTTGTATTCCACGTGCAGATCCGCGTCCAAAACAGGATACAAATGTTTTGGGCACAGATCAGTGTCCAGAACCTCATAGATATGAATGGGATTCTTTTTATGACAGTAAATTCACCGGTTAAAAAAAAAAAAAAAAAAAAAAAAAAAAAAAACCTACGATCCACATGAGATGCTCATTGCAAACCTAGTCATCCAATATGGTTTTCAGCTGTAGAATCCGACAGGTAAAGTCTACTGGTCGTCTGGACGTCCCCTAAGACTTCCTAGCACCACCCTCCCGGGTATCTTTATAGAACAAGCCCAAAAAGAGGTACACTAGATAAGCCCCGTAAAGACACACACTGGAGCACATTTATCAATAGTGTCTAACTCTTAGGGCGCATTCCCACTGCACAGGACAAATAACGGCCGGTTTTCCAGCCGGTTTTTGGTCCGTTTTGGCCGCCCCCCCCCGGGGGTTTGGGGCGCTTTTTCCGCGATGGCGGAGAAAAGCCCCCCCCTTTTCAATTGAGATGACAATTCGTGGGGAAAACCGGAGGGAAGTTGTGCTTCCACAAGTTTTGGGCCGGGAAAAAAAATGCCCCGGAAAACCCGGGGTGCAGGGGGAAATTGCTGACGGGTTTTCCATAGGGCGGTCTAAAAAAACCGAAAACGGCCGGGAAAACCCGTCCCGTGGGGACATCCTTAGCAGCATAAAAGTTTAGAATAGACAGTTTTTACAACGCCCCAATTTATCATAGTTTTGATAAATATGGTGCAGGTTAGAACAGTCTAGTCTAACTTTATACCACAATTAAGATGGCTTACTTTTATGCAAGAAACTGCGACAAAATTCTGGCACATGTTTTATCACATTCAAGCCACACCCCTTTCTATGAACCCACCCCCTTTTTCTGATGCCACGCCCCTTGTTGGATTAGGCGCAGAAGTGTCTGAAACTGTCTAAAACACATAGTAAATGTGGCGTAAAGCTTGCAAGATTATTTCTGGCGCAAATTGAGCCAGAATTCCGGCGCAACTGCCTTGATAAATGGGGTCAATTATGTCCAGCCCACAGCAATGTGCTGCTTTGGTAACACAAGGGGCCACATGTATGGAAAACTGTTTAGGTCTAAAACTCACTTTTTTACTCATAGGTTACTATGGGCAACAAAGTGAGTTTTAGACCTAAACCGTTTTCATACATGTGGCTCAAGATGTAGGAGACTTGATCCAGAAAATCCTTTATAGTGTCTCCCTTCAGTCTACTTGCAAAGGTCACAAATTGATCATGACTATCAGGAACTACAGGAGAGGCTGAACCTCGCTCATGCACATTTTTTTTTTCCTTTTAGAGTTACGTAAAAAAAAAGATATGATGCATTCTCATACCTAGATGACTGAAGCGGACACGTGAGATGGCAAAGCAGTGTGTCACCATGCAGTGGAGGTTACAGAATGGAAGCCTACAGACCTGGTAGTACAGGTTTAGCAAAACTACTATTTCCCCAGTGGGAAATTACCTTCTTATTATTTACATGACTGAGAAAAGCATTGGCCTCCATCTAGTCACCGTTTCAGGATAAATGTACAAGAATATCCTGCTGCTACAGGTCGAGGACCTAAATATATTTTCAATGCAAAAGAATGTGGAGGTGACTTCTAGGGATGTCTCGTCAAGACTTCCCCTGTCTATACCCCAAGTGGGGACCCCCTCTATGAGCCACAGATGCTACACAAGCTCTATCGGACCAGGCCCATCAATGGTCAGAAGCTGAAAGTGAAACAAAACAGCTGAACTAAACCGGGAGTTTAAAGAGAATTTTTTAACCCCTTTAACAGTGGACCCACCTATTTTACACCATAAGGACCCAGTTTTTTTTTTTTTACTGTCTCAGAGGCCTAACTTTTTTATTTTTCCTTCAATATAGCTGAATTAGGGCTTGAATTTTTGAAGAACAAGTTGTATGTTTTAATAGCATAGTTGGGGTACGTATAACACAACCACTATATTCATTTTTTTGGGAAGGCATGTAAAAAATAAAAACTCGTTTTCTTGGCTTTTTACTATGTGGTAAAAATAACATGTAGGTTCACATACCGTAGTGTCTTTGCAACATATATATGCCAGGTGCTTTAGAAGTATGCGCTGGCCAGCCTGTACTTCTAAAACGCTCTTTATGCCGGCTCCTAGAGACATCACGTGACATGTCACTTCTTTCTCCTGGAGCGTTATACGTGTTGGGGAAAACTACTGTATTGCAACACAATTACACCCCGAAAATATGCCGTGCGAAAATATGCAGGCGAGAATCCAGCAATTCAAAATATGTACATCTCTGTACTTTTGCATCATGAAATCACAATCACATGGTTTTCCCTTTAAAAATCTGCAACATTTCTATAGCGTTTTGTGGATTTTAGTGCATATTTTCCCTTTCCCATTAAAGTCAATGTAAAAAAATCAGAGGTAAAATCTGTTTCTATTGGATTTAGAGTAAAAATGCTTTGGATCTTATTCTGTGGAAAATCCATAGCCGACATACTGTGTGAACATAGCCTAAATGTTTTATTGTGTCGCTGCATTCTGAGAACCATTACCTTTATCTTGACTGGTAGTATTTATTGGCACTATACTAAATGGTACCAGAATGTATTGATTAGTTTTGGGGGTTTTTTGGCAGGGGGAGAAAGGGGGGTGTATGGAATGAAAACAAATTCCACCAAGTGTTTTTTTTTTTGTTTTGTTTTTTTAAGTGTCAGTCACTATGGTTTTAATAACATGTTCACTTTATTATATAGGCATGTGTTTCAGCCATGGGCCTGTGCGGGCAAAGTGAAGCTTCCTACTCAACAAGATTGTTTTAATGGTAAAGTGCAGGTCCTCTGAGGACTTCTAACTGTGTACATGGGGTTAAAGGTTAAATAGGCCATCAATAGAAGACTGGTTGGCCTGCCAATCAGCTGGCTGAAGGGGCCACAGCACATTACCAAGCGTCCACTTAACTGTAACCGAGATCCAGTGAGCTGCATATGTTGACAAAGCTGTGTATGGTAAACAGTGATGGGACGAAGCACCTTTATTCAAGTTAATTGCCTAAGGGTATGTTCACACGGCGTAATTGGGGGGCGTATTTCGGCGCGTAATTGCGCTGCAAAACGCCCAAAATGTGTCCCGCAATTATGGAAATTCATAGCTCTCAGCATGCAATACACGCGTACTGTACGCCGAGAGAAAGAAGCGACATGTCACTTCTTCCCGGCGATTACGTGCCATGGATAATTAGATGAAGGAGCGCCACAACCCCCCGTGCTTTAGAAGTACAGCGCGTACTTCTAAAACACCTGCAGTATTGTGGCGCATACAGTACGTGCTGCAATATGCTGTGTGAACATACGTTCATACGGCTGATTTGAACGCTGAATTTTCAGCGTCCAAATCAGCGTCAAAACCTCATCTGAAAAACGCCTCAATGCAGCACTTTTCACACGAGGTTTTGTCAAGGATTTGATCAGGTTTTCAACTAGGTTTTCCAACACTGTTTTCTCTCTGAAGCACACATAGATATTAATGGCCAGGGCAAAAAACACGTATAAAACCGTGCAGAAGTTTTTGACGAGGTTTGCAAGCCCTCCATTGATTCCTTTGGGGATTTTGAGCATTGAAAAAGCTTTAAGAATTGACATGACGCTTCTTTTTCAGCATCCAAAACGGTGTTCAAAGAAGCATGGAAAACGCATGTGAAAACCTCGTCGTGTGTGAGCTGCAACACTGATTTACACAGGAATCAATGACAATGAACTGGGGGCATTTTGGAGGCTTTTTTGGTGCAGCTTTGGGTGAGAAAAAAATTTCAAAACAGTGCCAAAATCGGCCATGTGAACATACCCTAAGGATATCCAAACTTTACCTCATGTTGAGGGTCTAAGTAATAGCTGACACTGGTTGCTAGGCAGTGTACCCCTAGCAATTAAACCATGACTCCAATAATCAGTGGAGAGTTGCATAGCCATGGTGCTATAAATGTACACAGAATTGGTGAAATACAAGGATACAAAAAAAGTATTTATTAATCAGCCTACTCGCAGCCTATGTTTCAGCACTGTACCTTGGCTTTGAGCACAGCTTGTCTTTTGCCTTTAAGCTGCACCCAGATACGACCTGGGTTCTTTCCTTTTTCTCCTTCCTCATAGTTGAAGTTTTCTAAGCACCCCAGAACTGTAAACATCACTGGGAATAATAACTGCACCCGGGCACGACTCTGCTCCAGTAAGCTCCTTTGTTCTCCTGGTGCAGTAAATTCATCCACCACATCTGCACCAAGGGCCTCATCTTCTACCCTGCTCTCCACGGCCACTGTAGCCATTCCGTATTTATGATCAGTCTGGAATGGGGATCATGCTGGAAGCTGTGGACCTGGGAGAGGAGCAAAAATAGGAGAATATGAGTTTATATGATTACGAAGATCCAGTTATTAGTATTACAGTAGAAATCATTTAATCCATCATCTAGAAATTCTGATAATCCAGCACAAATTTTCTGTGTATAAGAGCAGAAACAGTCTCCTTTTTTTTTTTTAACAATTTACTTGGGGCTTTTATCTTGAAATTTCTTTGCCCAAAGTTTTTACTCAAAATCGACCAAATTTTTAGTACGGGGGTGTAAAACAAACTATGGAATGCATTGGAGATAATATCCCATATCCTTTTAGTTGAAGGTCCACTATAACAACTTTTTTTTTTACTGAGTGGCCTGCTTCAAGGACCATCAATGCTCGGCAGTCATCTGTCAGGGACAAGTGATCAATTCCCCTGCAGCGCCACCAAGAGGAAAGGAAGCAGGACATAGTCAAGTCCCCGGATTCCCCCCCTCCTCATGATCGGAAAATTTAGCGTCTCTCACTCACGCACCACCTTTTCCTTTTTTCTCGCCTCTTTGGGGTCCCCCAGGGGTCGTCCGGGGGGCCCACTATTTTCCTTCTCTCTTTGGCTGGGTCAAAAAAATGCACGCATGGCTTTCAGTACCACCGATGCTGATGAACCCAATCTACATCTCCGGCCCAGATGTCACCTCCTTTTTCTCCCTTCCCCGTCTTTCTTTCGTCCATTATCCCCCCCCCCTTTCCCCCCTGAAAAAAACCCCCCCAAACGTGGAAAAAATGAAAAATCTCCCCTCTTTCCCCCCGCCCCCCCCAAAATCCCCCCCCCTGATTCTCATCACGCAATGGCTAACCACTTTCTCCCCAGCTCCACAAGTCCGCTTTTGGGGAAACCCTTGACTCCAATTGTCCTTAAAACCACACATCCAAAACCCTCACCTCTGCCGCCGCCCCAACCGAAAAATTCCCCGTATCCGCTCAACTTCGAAAGCACAAAAATGCTGGTCCATGCCCTTGTCATCTCATGCCTAGACTATTGCAACATCCTTCTCTGTGGCCTCCCATCTAACACTCTTGCTCCCCTCCAATCCATCCTTAACTCTGCTGCCCGTCTTATCCACCTCTCTCCTCGCTACTCCTCTGCCAATCCCTTCACTGGCTTCCCATTGCCCACCGAATCCAGTTCAATTAGTAACCTTGACCTACAAGGCTCTACATAACCAATCTCCCCCCATACATATCTGCCTCTTAATCTCCAGATATCTCCATCACGCAACCTCCGCACCTCACAGGACCTTCTTCTCCGCTCTCCCCGTGTCAACTCCTCACATAACCGTCTCCAAGACTTCTCCCGTGCTTCCCCCATACTCTGGAACTCACTACCCCAACACCTCAGACTCTCCCCCACTCTCACCAGCCTCAAAAGCAACCTGAAAACCCATCTCTTCAGGATTGCCTATAACTAACAATAACCCCACCACCGGTACACCAGCCCACAAACTTGTCTGCCCCTCACCTTCTGTCTCTTCCCACCTTCCTTTTAGAGTGTAAGCCCTCACGGGCAAGGACCTCTCTCCTTCTGTACCAGTTGTTAGTTATTAATTTGTCACCTTTGTACTTGTTTGACTTATGTTATGTATGAAACCTGAATGTACAGCGCTCTGGAACCAAGGGCGCTCAAAAATAAATAATAATAAGTGTCATGTGTT
This sequence comes from Phyllomedusa bahiana, assembly GCA_025379985.1. NCBI lineage: Eukaryota > Metazoa > Chordata > Amphibia > Anura > Hylidae > Phyllomedusa > Phyllomedusa bahiana. The sequence continues at coordinate 34,204 of JAODAL010033338.1, read as the reverse complement.
ATAATGGCACCGACTGCCAGAAATGGATTGCTTTTTTGGCACATTTACATTAAGCCATTCTCACTAGACTACTAGTGAGAATGGCTTAATGTACAAAACTGCATAAAAAACTAATGCAAAGTATTAGCCAGGTTCACACAACATTTTGTGGTTGCGGTTTGACACATGAAATGCATATTTTCTTTAAACGATTATGCATGCAAAAAAATGCGGCTTTAGGGTTCCATTGAATTAAACAGGAATAAGCCTGCATCAAGCACACAGCTGCGCTTTTTTTGTGCAGCATTTGGCGTGTTACACACTGCGCAAAAAAATCAATCAACCCACATTACAGCTGGGTTCCAAACTAGAGCTGGTTACAAAAACAACTGCATTCAAAAACAGTAACGTGATGTGTAAACCCAGTAGTTTACTAAAAGTTTAAAAATTATATATACATTATATAATTATATATTTAATTTTTTTCTCTTATCTATATTATATATAATATATATATATATATATATATATATTATATATATAATATATATATATGTAAAAAAAAATAAAATAAAGGAAAAAACCCCATCACGGTCAGTATAAACCGAATCTGTTAGAATATTTCTATTATTTATCCCATATTTTCAATGGCGTAGTTAGAAAACTCAACACAATAGCTTTTTTTGGATCACCGCCACAAAAAAATTGAACAGTGATGAAAAACTTGTATGTACCCCAAAGTATTACCAATAAAAACTACGTACCACCCTGCAAAGATAAGCTCTTACTCAGCCCCACAATTACGGTAATTCATAGCTCTCAGAGAGCTAGGAATTACCTCCATCTTCCTCAACGCGTATTGAACGCTGGGGATAATAGAAGTGAATGGGGCCATCCCCACTCCCACGTGCGCTTTAGAAATAAGCACTGCACAGCACATACTTCTAAAACACCCGGAGTATTGTGACGCGTACAGTATGTACCGCAATACTCCGCGTGGACATACCTAATAAAATTAAAGATGCTTAAAGCACAATAAAATACATCTTAATTTGATATCACTGCAATCATACTTTTTATATTAAATAGCCAACTCCATAAAAACATAGACCTAAATGACAACTATGTTTCCCTGCACTCCAGAAAAAATATTTTTTTAGCTTTCAGTTTTCCATATCATGATTAAGGGGGCGGTCCCCCGAAACGCGTTGATGTATACAGCCATCACAATGCTATCTGCACAAAAAATGGTCCTCAATTTTTAATATGATCCAATAAAGCTACAACTTTTAATTTAATCATTCTTGTGGTTTGAACTACAGACGCTGGATATTACCATTTGAAAATGTATCAGTTTTCCATATGGTACAATTAAAAATACACCTCTTACCGCAAAACACCAGCCTCCATAAAGCCATGATAACGCTAAAATTAGAAAAGGTTATGGCTCCTAAAATATGGGGATGATCAAAAGACTAGAATGCCATCACCAAAATCAGTGTCAGAAAAAAAAGTTAAGTTCACCCCCTTTACTGCTACTGAATAAGTTGTGGATTTTCCGCATACAAATCTGCTGTGTGTGCACCCCAGGAATACCAAAAAAATATCAACGCCTTTTTATTTAAAATTTTAAGCAAACCCATACGTTCCCGGTTCTCACTTTGGGACTTCCCTGGATTCCCCTAGTCCAAACTTCAAATGACAAAGGTGGGCCCGTATATTAGGAAAACCACCTCTAAGTCTTTTGACTGATACAGATGCGACTTTTATTGATTGTATGAAAGTATGTCGTTTTTGGAAAAAAAAGAAGAATTTTCCTAATATACGGGTCCACCTTTGTCATATTGAATTGCACCCGCAGGAAGACATCTTAAAGAGGACCTGTGACATCTCCTGACATGTCGGTTGTAGTAAATACCTGTGTTCCCAGTGACACAACACTCATGCAGCATCTTCTTCTCAACTCTGTGCTGTTCCTCTTTCATGTCAGTTATCACTGAATCAGTCAGATGGGTGTTACATTCCAGTCTTCGAGGAGGTGTGCCCCTGCACACACTGATTGGACAATGACTGACTGTGCCGGCACATCCTGACCCCCCAATTGTTATCACCCGTCGACAGTTTACTAGTGCATTTCTAAGAGCAACAATAAGGAAACTACAGAACACATAGATCTAAGAGAAGACACATGGGGAATGCAACTATTTACTGTGTCAGGAATGGCCACAGACAAGCTTTAAGGTTCTAGCATAAAAGGAAGAGGCAACAAATGTTTAAGAGGAAAACCCAGTGACAAAACAGTGACAGGTGTCACCTAAGACTCCCCGAGTACTAATGGGGCTATTTGGAATTCACATTTCGAGCCTAGAAGGGATAAGGATTGATGTGAATGATGATAATCTCTGTACATTGCTGCAGCATATGTTGGCACTATATAAACAGATAACTTCATAGTGGCTCCATATGGCCCCATGTGCAGGAATAGGGCATAATGTACAATGACAGCATGGTCTCTGTAGGATTCATGTACGGTTCTCAGATTTGCTGTCTATAGAGGGGCCCTATAAAATCAAGTCAAATCTAAGGGGCACATATCCATTTACTTACTTTGAGGTCTTATGTCAGACTCCAAATAAATATGCAAAACATCATGAGAGAAAACAATCTGTGAAGCGCATACAATCTGTAACATACAGCACCGTACCGAGCTACATACACCACTGACATTGCCTCTCTAAGTAACATCCACCACAGCGTCCTATTCTCAAACCATCCCTCCTATCTGTTATCTTAGCAGGTACTGTACCACGTGATCAATTACAGGCAACAGTGGGCATAGTATATCCAAGAAATGGCAGTACGAGAGTGTCATGACAGTGAGGGGGATACACTAGGCGAGCGCGGCGACAGTGAGGGGGATACACTAGGCGAGCGCGGCGAAAGTGAGTGGGAAACACTAGGCAGCGGGGACAGTGAAAGGGGGATACACTAGGGAGGCGCGGACAGCTGAGGGGATACACTAGGGAGCGCGGGACAGGAGGGGGATACACTAGGTGAGGGCGGGACAGCGAGGGGGATTACACTAGGCGAGCGTGGGGCAGGAGGGGGATACACTAGGGAGCGCGGGACAGGAGGGGGATACACTAGGGAGCGCGGCGCAGGAGGGGGATACACTAGGGAGCGCGGGACAGGAGGGGATCACAAGCCGACGGGGGAAAACTGGGAGCGGGACAGGAGGGGGATACCTAGGTGAGCGCGGGACAGGAGGGGGATACACTAGGGGAGCGCGGTGACAGGAGGGGGATACACAGGGAGCGCGGGACAGGAGGGGGGATACATATGGAGCGCGGGACAGGAAAGGGGGATACACTAGGGAGCGGGGACAGCGAGGGGGGTACACTAGGGAGCGGGTGACAGGAGGGGGTAGAGCGGGTGACAGGAGGGGGTAGAGCGGGTGACAGGAGGGGGATACACTAGGTGAGGGGTGACAGGAGGGGATACACTAGGTGAGCGGGTGACAGGAAAGGGGGTACACTAGGTGAGGGGTGACCAAGGAGGGGGATACACTAGGTGAGGGGTGACCAGGAGGGGGATACACTAGGTGAGGGGGTGACCCGTGAGGGGGATACACTAGGTGAGGTGGTGACAGGAGGGGGAATACCTAGGTGAGGGGTGACAGTTTAGGGGATACACTAGGTGAGCGCGGTGACAGTGAGGGGGATACACTAGGTGAGCGCGGTGACAGTGAGGGGGATACACTAGGTGAGCGCGGTGACAGTGAGGGGGATACACTAGGTGAGCGCGGTGACAGTGAGGGGGATACACTAGGTGAGCGCGGTGACAGTGAGGGGGATACACTAGGTGAGTGTGGTGACAGTGAGGGGGATACACTAGGGGAGGGGTTGAAGTGAGGGGGGATACACTAGGAGTGGGTGACAGTGGGGGGGATACACTAGAGGGTGCAGTGGGGGGTGACAGGTGAGGGGTACATGGGGGGGATTAGGTGCGGTGACAGTGAGGGGGATACACTAGGTTGAGTGGGGTGACAGTGAGGGGATACACTAGGTGAGGGGTGAAGTGAGGGGGATACACTAGGTGAGGCGGTGACAGTGAGGGTGATACACTAGGTGAGTGGGTGACATTGAGGGGGATACACTAGGTGAGGGTGACAGTGAGGGGATACACTAGGGGAGGTGGGGACAGTGAGGGGGATACACCCAGGTAAAGGGGTGCAGTGAAGGGGATACACTAGGGGAGGGGTGACAGTAGGAGGGGGTACAAAATAGGTGAGGGGTGACAGTGAGGGGGATACACTAGGTGAGCGCGGTGACAGTGAGGGGGATACACTAGGTGAGCGCGGTGACAGTGAGGGGGATACACTAGGTGAGCGCGGTGACAGTGAGGGGGTCACTAGGGGCGCGGGACAGTGAGGGGGATACACTAGGTGAGCGCGGTGACAGTGAGGGGGATACACTAGGTGAGCGCGGTGACAGTGAGGGGGATACACTAGGTGAGTGAGGTGACAGTGAGGGGGATACACTAGGTGAGTGCAGGGACAGTGAAGGGGATACACTAGGTGAGTGTGGTGATAGTGAAGGGGGTCCCGCCGGAAGAAGAGTGTAGGCTCCAGGCTTGCTGAGAGGTCGGGCATACTTACAAGGCCATGCAGGCGCCGGTCTCCCGGATTCCGTACTCCGCTGTTTCTCAGCTGCACAAACAGAAAGTGCCCAACAGTCCCAGCGCCAAGCACTTCCGGGTTTCATGGGTCACGCTAGAGGCCGCACTGTCTCTTCCTCACAGCGTCCTCACAGTCTCCGGGAAGATGGCGGCAGTCGGAGGCTGATTGTTGTTGATACTTATGTACATTATGTGAGCCCATAGACTTCTTCAGAAGAGGGGCAGGATTTGTCGTTGCTACTCTATAGGCACATTGTGCAGTGTATAATATACATATCGTACAGCACAGGTCTGTAACCTGGAGATATTTCAGTTTCAAGACCATGGCTGTCAAAGTAATTAATAAAAAAATCTCTGTGTTCAGGTATTCCCTGTGTTGGGAGACACTTGCCCTAAATCTTAAGACTCTTGGAGATACTCCATTAATTGGAGATAGACCCCAAAGGCCGATGCACAGGGGAGGTCATCCAGACTATGACTGGGACAATAGTGTAATGCCTGCAAAATCTTAAATGGAGCCTAATGCCTGTGGTCGGTTATACTTTACCCAAAAAATTATTATATCTTCATATAGCTTGTCTTAATGCGGCTAATCCACGTCCTGGGTCCTGTGGTGTTTTCTGTATGGGAAAACATGACAGGCATATACACTACACACAAAAAGTTTGAGATGTTTGGCTTTTGGTTAAAATTTCAGGATGAACCTAAAATTTCTTGAAAACTAATTTAAATGAACTAAATGAGACCATCTCTTAACTTTAGAATGCACATGTCCAACTGTTAAATGTTTCAGTATTTTTTGCACGACTTGCTGATCTCTAACAAGGAGCTTAATGGCAAAATTCACAACAGCCATTGCGAGGCTTCAAGCAGGATGCTGTCAGATGGAAGTGGCCACTAAGCTTAGAGTGTCACACAGTGTCATCAGAGAGACTGGAAGAGTCACAGGAAGGCAAAAAAAAGGACGTCCTTTGGCTCCATCACAAACTGATGACCACTTCATTGTAAACAATGCCCCGCAGAACCGGATGACGAATGCCACACAACTCCAGGCACATTTAAGGGAGGTGAGAGGCAGCCAAGTGTCACATCAGACCATTTGTAACCGTTTACACAATTTTGTCTTTCTGTGACTCAGTCTCTCTGTATTTTTGTTGCAACCTGCCGATGACACTCTGTGACACTCTAAGCTCAGTGGCCACTTCTGTCTGAGAAGCATCCTGCTTGAAGCCTCAAAATGGCGAGGTACTGTTGATCACTTTTAAAGTGTTGTCTTGGTCTCATGATGTCAAAATGTGAACAGCATGATGAGGAGGACTGTTTAAATCCCAATTCAAATTGATCCCCTAAATTTATTGGATGATTCAGGGATCAAACACCTGTTGGGAATTTTGCCATTAAGCTCCTTGTTAGAGATCAGCAAGTTGTGCAAAAAGTACTGAAACATTGAACAGTTGGACATGTGCATTCTAAAGTTAAGAGCATACATGCCAACTCTCCCGTTTTTGGCTGGGGGGTCCCGCTAATGGGGGTCACCCCCCGCCATTCCGGCAGAGTTGGCGAACCTCCCGCCGCCAGCAGGCAGTGGGGGTTCTTCTCCTCCCTTCTCCCCCTGTATGTACAGTGCCAGTGTGCGCTTTACATACAGATCAGCGTCGCAGGGGGTGTGACGCATGGCTGCACTCACTCCCCCTGCGACGCTGAGTCAGTCGGCCGGGAGATGTCCGTAGCTGGCCGCGCTGCAGGGAGCCTGGTGAGGTAAGTGGCTTTTATTATTTTAATTTTATTAGCTAAAGGGGGCTCTACCTGGCTACAAAGGGGACACCACCTGGCTACAAAGGGGGCACTACCTGACTACAAAGGGGGCACTACCTGACTACAAAGGGGGCACTACCTGGCTACAAAGGGGGCACTACCTGGCTACAAAGGGGGCTCTACCTGGCTACATAGGGGGCACTACCTGGCTACAATGGGGGCACTACCTGGCTACAAAGGGGGCACTACCTGGCTACAAAGGGGGCATCTACTTGGCTACAAGGGGGCATCTACCTGCCTGTAAGGGGCATCTACCTGGTTATAAGGGTCTACTACCTGGCTAGAGGGGGCATCTACCTGGCTTTCTTCCAAAGCCGTTATGCAGTTAGGTGGAGTGGGTGGGGCTTTTTGAAGGGGCGTGGCACACCAACAAGATGGGCATGTCCATGCCGCCCTCTTCCATCTCCTGCTTTTCCACTTTCAAAAGTTGGCGCATATGGTTAAGAGATGATCTCATTTAGTTCTTTCAAAAAATGTTCAAGAGATTTTATGTTCATCCTGAAATTTCAAGCACAAACCAAATATCCCTAACTTTTTGTGAGTAGTGTATGTTCGTTTTACAAGACTGCTATTTATTCCTATTAAAAACAATAGGTCAATTTAGGCTGGGTTCACACAATGGGCCTCATTTATTAAAACCGTCTAATAGTAAGTGTGTCTCTGTTGCCCATAGCAACCAATCAGAGCTCAGCTTTCATTTTTCCAGAACAGTATAAGAAATTAAAGCTGAGCTCTGATTGGTTGCTATGGGCAACAGAGGCAGGCTTGCTATTAGGCAGTTTTGATAAATGAGCTTTAGTGTTTTTTGACGCATATTTCGCAGCCAAAACCAGGAATGAAAAAGTATAATAGAAAGACTTGTACCTCTTCTGTGTTTTAGACCCATTTCTGGTTTTGGCTTACAAATATTACTGCAAAACACTAGCCAAACAATGCTGCCTGAACCCAGCCTTAGGGATATTTTGGTATGTAAAATATATGTTTTACACACCAAAATATGTGTAAAAAACACTGGGGGACGTGTATGAAAACTGTCTAGGTCTAAGGCTATGTTCACACGGGCACATTTTTGCACACATTTCGCGTCGTTTTTGCGCTCTAATACGAGCGAGATGGAGGCCAAAATTAGGGTAATCCATGGTTCTCTATGAGAACCATGGATTACGCCTCATCTCCCCACTCGTACAATACGATAATATTGTACGTGCGGGCAGATAAGTAACATGTCAATTACTTGCGGAGCTTACGCGCCACAAGTAATGACGGTCTGTGGGGCTGGTGGGCCGCCGGTCTCCCTGCGCCGATCAGCACGACTCCCAAACATCCGGCGTAATTGCGGGGGGGGAATTGTACGCCTCGCAATTATGGCGTGTGAACATAGCCTAAGACCTTCTTTGTTGCCCATAGCAACCAATCAGAGCTCCCCTTTCATCTCATATAGTACTCTGTAAAAATGAAAGGGGAGCTCTGGTTGGTTGCTATGGGCAACAACGAAAGTCTTAGGATATGTTCACATGGCGTATTTGTGGGGTATCATTTGGTGTGTAATTGCGATTCAATATGCCCCAATTACCTCCCGCAAATACAGGCAGTCCCCGGCTTACATCGTTCCGACTTACATACGTCCCCTAGTTACAAACGGAGACTTATGGGGCATGGCTTCCTCCACAAACATGTCTGCCCCTCACCTCCTGTCTCTTTCCCCCTCCTTGTAGATTGTAAGGCCTCGTGGGTAGGGTCCTCTCTCCCTCTGTCGTGCCAATTGTCAAAATTTCACTTATAAATTGTACTCGTTTGACTTATGTTATATATGTAATCCCTCGAATGTACAGCGCCCTGGAATCAATGGCGCTTTAAAATAAATAATAATAATAATAATAATAATGGCTGACATTCAACACTGAGTCACACCCCATGATAACCAAGTGCCAGCATGCCACAGCTGCACATGAGATACAGAAAGTTAGGCGAAATCTTCTAAAAAAAGGGCACAGACAGCAAAACAAATGTAAAAACTGTTCCCTATACTATCCAAACAAAAAAAAAGGGTTTTTGCTGAAATTACTTTTTAATAAATATGCCTGTTCTGACTTACATACAATTTCAACTTAAGAACAAACCTAAAGTCCCTATCCCGTTCGTAACTGCCTGCCTGTACAGTACGGACTGCCTGTACAGTAATTCATAGCTCTCATTGAGAGCTATGATTACCTGCTGTCTTCCTCGGCGTATAATACCTGCCGGGGAAAAAAATTGACATATCACTTCTTCGCAGGGCTTACGCACCAGGGAACGTGGCAGTCAGTGAGAGCCGGCTGTCATCGCTTTAGAAGTACGTGCTGGCCAGCGCATACTTCTAAAACACACATATTGCGGCGCATACAGTACGTGGCACAATTATCCTTAGGATAAGTTCACACAAGGTATTTGCGGGGTATATTTCAGCGTGTAATTTTGCTATAATGCGCCATAAATACTTCCTGCAAATACAGTAAAATCATAGCACTAATTGAGTGCTATGATAACCCGGCATATTCCCTGGCAAGTACTTGCCAGGGAAAACTGAAGTAACAGGAGGCCAGGCCATAGTGCTTTTGAAAGTAGGCACTTTCAGCAGCAGGCATGCACAAGTATGTGCCACAGTATGCCCTGTGAACATACAAGTTTATACTCAGTTTTGATACATGAGGCCCCCTGTGTGAATCAAGCTACAGTATGTGGCCGGCCACACGTGTCCAAAACCACACCCCCATGTGGTCACACAAGTTTACCAGTGTCTCATATGGCCAATGGCGGACTGGCTGTGACTCATGGCCACAACAAAACCTCACCATGGGCGACATGTCCCATGAGGGCTGCGCCATTTTTTGGTGTATTTTGTACTGAAAAAATATTGATGCCCTATTCTCTATATAAATGAACTGTCTTACACCAAAAACTGGCACATTTTACCCCAGGTACGACACTTTTGATGCACCTAATTAGGGCATCGATGTGCTCCAATGATCGCTATGGGGCCTTTTTTTTCTATGCCCCCAAAATTTGGTGCTCAAATTGTTTTAAGGCATACCACATGCCAGATTTTTGACAGGTTCATTCATTTAGGTGCTTTATACACTCATTTAATGCACCTCAAAACTGGTGTGGCGGCGCCTCTTTTCTGACATGTCGCCCGATGTGTTTCCACCCTATGTCTACTTCACTGACTTGCACATGGACATGATATGTAGAGCTGGTTTGTTAATGGGAAATTTTCCCAAACATCATGTTTTTCCTGACCAGCGGGGGAAAATTAAAGCCCCACGGAGCCAAAAATCTGTTTTTTTCCCCCACATTCATACTAGAGGCAGCTACTGTATAGGCTGCAGTATTAAGCATAGTCATATTTCCTGAATCAAAGGGTGAGATAGTATAATTAACTTTTAAGTTTTTTTTTTTCCTCAGTCAGTGCTTTTTTATCTAGAGGGTCTTCCTATGATAAGCTATCTTGCCGCTTTGCCCGAATCTGTACAAAAATTATACAAGTAAAACAAGAGGGGATGTCCACCCATCTTCCCGCTCAGGAAGGAAACAGGTTCGGGTTTTCTCAGAGATAAACGGTTTTTTTCGACATTCAAAAAACCAAGAACAAAATCAAAGACCTTGTAAAGATGTGACGGAAAACTGAAAGATTTGTCTTAAACCCCACAATGAAATGAGTTTTGTATAAAAGGGGCTAAAAAGGCGAAATCCCGGGAAAACCCATTACGAAAAAAGATAAATTTAAAAGTAAATTTAAATGTTTGAAAATGCACACAGGAACAAAACTTTACATTTTTTGGAGACATGTCTTGTCAAAAAAAAAAAAGCCAAAAAAAAAAAAAAAAAAAAAAAAAACACCAAAAAAAAAAAAAATAAAAAAAAAAACCAAAAAAAAAAAAAACAAACCCCCCCCCCCACAAAAAAAAAAATGGCTTATGATACCAAAGTCAATGTTTTGAAAATGGCCATCACAAAGCCCTTTAAAGTCAGCAGTGAGAAAAAAATATATTGTGTTTCTTTATAGTTTTAAAAATTTTTGGTTTCAACTGTTACCTACCTACCTACGGAGCATATTACCTACTTTTCTGCAACAGGGGGTTTTATACCTACCCATTAACTACAGAGGGCATATACCTACTTACTACCAAGAGACATATATCAGTGGGGGAGAAAAGTGTTTGGAGTTTTTGTGAAAGTTTGAGGTTGGGAAAAGGGTCTTTTATACTGAAAAAAAGTTAAACGGTGCCATTACACAGGTAATAGTGGAGGACAGAAGAGCCCATTAAAGAAGAAGTTTAAGGTCTGTGAGAGCCAGAAATCTTGCTTGTTTGTAGATGACCAAATACTTATTTCCCCCATGATTTGCAAATAAATTCATTCCAAATCAGACAATGTGATTTTCTGGTTTTGTTTTATCATTTTGTCTCTCATAGTTGAGGTCGACCTATGATGTCAATTACAGGCCTCCATCTTTTTTAAGTGGTAGAACTTGCAGAATTGGGGGCTAACTAAATATTTTTTTCCCCCCTGTACCTACCTATCTACAGGGGTCTGTAAAGCTACCTAGAGTTGGCAAATAAAACATACAGTGGGATGTATACCTACCTATCTACCTACAGGGGGATGTATACTTACCTATCTACCTACAGTGTCCATATATACCTGTCTACCTACAGTGGGCATATATACCTATCTACCTACACGGGGCATATATACTTAATCATCATATACCTATGTGGGGAGTGTACCTATCTATCGCCAACAGAGGGCGTATATACAAACCTACCTACCTACCAGAGACCTATATACCTGTATACCTACACAGGGTCTCTATACCAACCTACTGGGGGTCTTTCTATCTAGCTAATGGGGGCGGCTATATACCTACCTTCCTAGTTGGGGCGGGGCAATTTTATTACCTACCTACTTAACCAATTACGCACCATGGTCAAAATAAACGTGGCTCTTCGGTTTTTTTCCCTCTTCAACCTTCCCCAAGTGGGGCAAAAATGTGAAAAAAAAAAACTACTTGCGCCCCGTTTAGGGAGTTTTGTCTTTTAGGCATTCAATCTTTTGTAAAAATGAGGTATTATCTGTATTCTCTGTATTATCTGATATAAATCAGGCAATACCAAATATGTACGATTTTCTTTATATTTTCGTCATGTTTTGGTACCCTTAAAAAATTCCAAACATTTTCTATTTTTGAAATTTGCACCGCAGCACTATTTTCTGCAACCAATAACTTTTTTTTTTTACTAACACCTATTGTCTTGAGTGAGGGTGCATTTTTTTGCGGGCTGTACTTTTTATTGCTACCAGCTTAGAATACATGCAACTTTTGATTAAATTAAAGGAGTTGTCTCACTACAGGCTTTCAGTCTACTTCAAAAATCCTATGCTGCCAGGCACACTGAATTCAGGGGCATGCTTCTTGTCTGCCTCTTCTCCTCCCCCTTCCCCCCTCCCCTCAGCACACAGACACCTCTCCTCCATAACTTCTATACAGCAGGGGAAGGGCGAGGGGGTTTTGCTGCCAGGGTTAACCCTGTATTGTGCCTGCCTAAGTCTGGTGCAGGCTCTTGCTGCTCCTCTACACAGGTCAGGAGACAGCAGGGAGAGGGCTGATCTATGAGTGTGGAGCCAGAGGTCTGTGAAGCTGTGTATACTAATAGCAGAGCAGGGGGGATGCAAGTGTTCCTATACCCCCCTGCTTAGCATACAAATCTCCACAGGACATCTCAAGCAACAACAAACAAACCCTCTCCGAACAGACACAGGGCAGCTGTGGAAGTGTGTTACATAATCACGATGTGTCACTAATACAGCAGAGCAGGGAGGGATATGAACCGTTCACAGGCCCCCCCTGATCTGTTCTATTAGTATAGTCAAAGCTCCACAGACACATCATGATTATAGTAACACACTTCACTGCTATCCACATCCTACTGACCACAGATCAGCCTTATCTCTGCCCTCCTCAATCTGTTTAGAGAGCAGGAGGGAGCAGGCACACATAGGGTTAATCCACACAGACACAGAAGCCACAGCCCTCCCCCCTCCCTTCCCTACAGAAGCATACTGTGCAGGAGGGACTCTGTGCTCCAACCTTATTCAAAACAGATGAGTCACAGCACTGACAGCCAGTGAGATAAAAATCAACAGGTCGGCTGCTATAGTGATTTGAGGAGCTGATGCACTACTACCAGGGATAACTCAAAATCAGTAGGACATTTGTGAATAAACATATATTGCAAAGCTGCTTGTTTTTTAAAGATCTTTTAATTAAAAACCCAATCATTGTAGCGAGACAACCCCTTTAAGATCCAATTTTTAAGGGACATGAAATGACCAGAAAAATACAATTTTGGCGTTTGGAATATTTTTCTTCTACGGTATTCAGCATACGGGATAACTTATGTTATATTTTAGTTATATTTTAATAGATCAGACATTTTTGGATGCAGCAATACCAAATATGAGTAACTTTTTTTTAATTTATTTGTAGAATGGAAAAAGGGGGGTGATTTGAACTTAATTTTTTTTATTTTTACACTTTAAAACTTTTTTTTTTTTTATTTTAAATTTTTGAGCCCCCCAGGGTGTTCACCCACTGGGGGGCTGATCTTTTATACACCTAATGATTGTATAGACAATGATTGGGGTGTACAAAGATGGCAGTTTTACTACCTCCCTTTCTTATTTGGGGGGGCAATATTTCTTTTTATTTAATGGGGGGGGGTTCCCCTGTCTTCCAAACATTGGGCCCTTTTTCCAACCATGGGGGGTCTATATAACAAAAGGAGGGCTTATATACCTATATTTAATGGGGTACCATATTACTACGGGTACCTACCAATTTAATTGGGGTCATTATTACTACCTCCTACTTAACAGGTGGCATAATACCTATCTATCTTCGGGAATCCTGTATACCTTCCTACCTTTGGGGGGCTTTATTCTATATAAACTTTTTTATTTATTTTTTTAAAGGGACAATTATGTTATATGGTTGAAAAAAAAAAAAAATGGCTTGTGGTCACAAAAATGGGGTGTAAAACTTAATACAGCCCCGGGGGGAAAAATTTCTATTGGGCCACTGGGCATATCCAACTGCTTAATTGGCAGTTAGTTTATGTAAAAAAAAAAATTTATCTTGTACATGGGGCCCTTATTTTACTGAAAAAAGGTTTGCTGACCACTCAATATAGTTAGCAAACTGATCGGGGAATTCCAGCTCCATATGCCATGCTATAGGTGTAGATGCGGGGGAAAGGGTTTGGAAGCCCTTTTTGGGGGATTGTAGAGAAGGATCATTGAACCCAACTCATACCCCTTTTCTTGAGAGACAGGGGGGGTCCATGTGTCAATTTTCAAATAGAGAAATTGTCAACGGCAGCAAGTGGTATGGCTAGAAGGGATGTCGGCCTGTTGACTGCTGAATTAAAGAACTGTGAAATATATATATAAATTTTATGTGAAAATTGTAAATTTTAAATACTTTTTCCCCTTTATGTGAGAACCATTTAAGGGGTATTCCAGGGGGAAATTGAATTTTGCAGCAATCTGCTGAAGGCTTTGGAACTCAACTGTTCTCAGAACTCACATGGAAATAAATGGAAAGAGCGCTAATTGTGTCCAAGATGCTGCAGAATCTGATTTCCTAACATAGGAATCCCCTTTTAAGGTTTTACCCCCTTTAAAAATGTAGTTTTGGTTTCACAGATTTTTGGACTATGGTTTCTTTGCAACACAATATTTTCTCCTGTGTGGTGGTCACCTCTATACCCCTAGTTTACCACTTGTCCACCTGCACTTGGATAATAACTGTTAATTGTGAGGGAATTTTAATAGAAAAACAGTGTTGAATAGCAAATAGTGAGCAAAAATTTTTGATCCCGGGTAAAGTTTGCGGCGCTGAAAAAACTAAAATCCCGAAGCGCCAACCTTTGATACCCAAAAAGGTGTGTGGACCCTCAGGGCCCCCCGCAGGCACAGATGGAAATTTGCCGGCGGGGGGTTTACCAATTGCGGGATCTGGGTACTGGAGGAGAAGGGGGGTTGTTTTTGGTTGCAGTAAACAAAATGAAAGGGGGTTTCCCAGAAAGGAGACAAATATTTTTAACAGCGGACCAGGTACAGGGGGGCAAAGAAACAGCAGGAAAGGGGGTTTTAAGCTCTTGTGCGGAAAAGACAACAACGAACTGACAAAGGAAAAAAACGGGTAGGGGGGTTTCCCTTTAAAGGGTAGCAGGGGTCGGGAGGTTACAGGGCAGGAACACTGTCTAAATTAATGAAATTTTTTCAGTGACACAGGGCATGCCCCTAGGGGGAGCACGGGTGCCAAAGGACCCCGGGGAGCTGGGGGGAACCCAAAAAGGTGGTGGGGCTTCGGGAGGGGAAAGGGGAGCCAGGACGGGTTTGTGTGCAAAGACCCGGGGGACCCCAGGGGGATTCGACCCAGCCCCGGGGGAAAAACGGGGCACACCGTCGGTCCAAAACCCGGGGCCCGGCGGGCTGAACCGTGACAGATACATACAATAGCCACTATGTAGTGTGTGGGAAGTTTACGACAATCATTACTGGGCAAAAAAGACCACAAGATTCTAGTAGAGTTATTACTCACGTGACCCAACAATTAGCACAACACCCCCGGGCCCACTTTTTAGGTACCCTGTCCAACTGCTCGTTAACATTAATTCCTAATCAGCCAATACATGGCGGCAACTCAGTGCATTTAGGATGTAGACATGGTCAAGACAACTCCGCAGTTCAAACCGAGCATCAGTAGGGGGAAGAAAGGTGATTTGAGTGCCTTGAACGTGGCATGGTTGTTGGTGCCAAAAGGCTGGTCTGAGTATTTCAAAAAAACTGCTGATTCCGGGTTTTTTCACGCACAACCATCTCTGGGTTTTACAGGAAGGGTCCGAAAAAGAAAAAACCATCCAGTGAGCGGCAGCCCGTGGGGGGGAAAGCCTTTTTTAATGCCAGGGTAAAAGGAGAATGGGCAGACGGTTCGAGCTGATAGAAAGGCAACAGTGACTAAATAGCCACCCGTTACACCAAGGTAGGCAGAAGAGATCCTGAAGCACAGTACGGCGAATTTTAGGCAGATGGGCTACGCAGCAGAAGACCACACCGGGTCCCAACTCCTTTCAGCTAAGAACGGGAAAAACTGGGGGCTCCAATTTGCCCAAGCTCACGAAAATTGGGAACAGAGAAAATTGGAAAAAAGTTTTGCCCGGTCTGTTTAGTCTTTAAAATTTCTGGGACATTCGGATGGTAGGGTCAGAATTTGGCTCAACAACAAGAAAACTTGGATCCATCTGCCCGTATTAAGGTTCAGGTGGTGGGGGTGGGTCATGGTGTGGGGAATATTTTCTTGGGACTCTTTTGGGCCCCCCTTGGTCCCCCTTGAGATCGTTGCAACCCTTTTAATCTATCCAGAAGAATTGAGGCAGTTTTTTGAAGGCAAAAAAGGGGGGCCAACCCGGTTTCTAGCTGGTGTACCTAATAAAGTGGCCGGTGAGTGTAGATCGAACTCCATTATCTGGTGAGCTCACTGTTCCTGGTTATCAAGAAAAGTGGTCTATTAAATCCCTAATTTAACCCTGTTATGTCCTGCCTAAAATCGATTTCGATCTACGTGCAAATTCTTGAGTCACGGGAATAAAAACTCTACAAGAATCCTGTGGTCTTTATCTTCCCAGTAATGATTGTCGTAAAATTCCCACAGAATACATAGTGGTAATTCTATGTATCAAAATTATGTATCATTATTGATCTGTTTTTTCTTAAAGTATCTAATAAGGCTATGTTCACACGGCTTATTTGCGGGGCGTGATTACGCCCCGCAATTACGCCATGTGGAAGGGGGCGGACGCGGGGGGGCCCGGCACCTCGCTGGCCCATAGACTATCTTACTAGCGGTGCTTTTAACGCCGCTGGGGAAAAATGACGTCACTTTCCCCCCCCGCGGCGGATTCGCCGAGAAGGAGGGAGCGTAATCCATAGTTCCTATGAGAACTGGGTTCCCGAAATGCTGGGACGTTTTTCCGCCCCAATTTGTGCAGTACGGACTGAAATAGGTACCATTTTAAGCCGTGTGAACATAGCCTAAAAGTTAAAGGGGTTGTCGCGCTACAAGTATTGCTTTTTATGTTAAATATCTTCAAAAAAAAAGTATTTGCAAAATGTGTCCATTACCATATCCTTCCCATTCTGAGATGTCCCCGTCTTGTATGAGCGCATCAATCCTCAGGTCACTAAGTACAGACCTGTTCAATCTCTCCCATAGGCTGCCAGCTGGTCGCAACTAAGACTTGGGGTTCTACTGAAGCCTGTGAAAAAACCCGTAAAAACCCCTGAATTCAAAATGAATCCAAGAACAAGGGCTGAGATAAGATGAATCAATGTTGTGAGACAACCCCTTTAACTTTTAGTCTTTTTTTCAGTGATATCATTTTGTTGATAGGACTCAGATATGATTTTTGTCATTGATTTTTTAATTCAATTAGAGTCACCCCACTGCAAAAAATACAATCACTAGAAGACCTTCTGAGCAAAAAGTTGTCAAAAGGGACAACCACATTTTGGTTATAAAAGAACAATAGTATACATTTTTCTGTACTTCTTTAATTACAGATAGTCTATGTCTCCACGGGCATAGCAATACAATAATAAAACCGGCGAAAATGCGATTGTTCAGACACCACCATAGATGACAATAGAAAAAACGACCTATAGTCTCCACAGGTCGTTTTTTTTCTCTGATCGTCTTTTGCCCCGGCATAATAAAACATGTTGTATAATACGCTGATGCTTTTAGTTTTTCGGAAATTTCCCATACAATTCTTTGTATGGGTACACAAAAAAAAACAAAACCCAACCGGGTTTTTGCGCAAAAAGTGAAAAAAACCGGGGTTTCGTGCTTTAAAGAAAAAAAACGGTCAACTTCTGCGCGGTTTTTATCCGATGTAGTGTAGACCTAGCATTAGGCACAAGTGACAAGTTCTCTGATTTGCTCCCACTATTGTATAAATGAGGTAACATTTTGTGTTGAGAAAAATGAACCCATATGTACAAAGAAGGGAAATTTTAACTTCTTGCAATATTAGATCTATTCTTAGTAGGTTATGATAAAGCCATGTATTTCCTCTACCTTTGACTTATGGTTATATAATAATACCCACTTCCTTCTCAGTGGTACAAGCTTGGCACATTTACTAATTCCTTCTAATAGTTGTGTAAACTTAGACCCCGACGGGTTTAAAGGGGTGGGAAATTTATCATTATCTTTTATGCCACTTATAAACTTGGCATATTTTTAAATTTGTGTAATTTGTTATACCAAACACTAGCTGGCATACTTTGCACTAAAATTACAAAGTGCAATTTTGGCACCCTTTACGGTATTTAAATCCATGCACTCCTCATGAAACACCCCACTTTCCATGAACCACTTCTTGTTGAGTGAGGCACAAAGGGCGACATGGATAATTTTGGCTTTTAAAAAACCATTTTTTTGCACATAATAACTGTATAGAGTGCGCCTGATTTATGAACCCGCTCTACAGGGGGTCAGAAATCAGGTGCATTCTAGCGTAAAAATGACAATTCTGGCTCAGGTAAACCACTTTGAACGTGTTACCCGTTCCAAACAGTAAGGCCAGGAATTTCTGTAAAGAAGCTATAAATCTATAGCTTTGTACGATTCTGGTGCACCCTCGCCTCCTGCATGCTCCCCGAATTCAGGCGCATTACACAATGCCACTGGTGCCCTTTAAATGCGTCTTTGAACTGGCTAAAAGGGGGGTTTTAAAGTTTTGCGAACGGGGCTACGCTGTCGGGCTGAACAGACGGCAGACTTCTTCTGCAGCCCTGGTCATTCATGTCGCCCAAAATGTATAAAACCGTATACACAACATTGCGCGGCATATTTTTAATGTGAAAACTACGCCATGTAGACATACCCTTAACCCCTGCTACCTGTGTCTGGATGGGCATCGTCAAAACTTTTGCTTGCTATCGGGAATTTTTTTTTTTCCCCAGTAGGCTGGGGATAGATAGTCCGGTAGCCGTGTGTGAACAAATGCACCCTGGCATATGGACACCAATGGCCACACCTGTTTGCCGGTAAAACAGTGATATCACCAACAACATTATACAGTCATTGGTAGCCATGTGCAGTTGTGGTTTTGTTCGCATACATCGAGACTGTCTAATGTGTTAGACAGGGGTGTCAAACTGCCGGCCCTCCACCTGTTGGGAAACTACAACTCCCATCATCCCACTTTTATAGATTATACAAATGATTGGGGATTGTATTTTCCCAACAGTGGGGGGCCGGGCAGTTTGACCCCTTTTTTGTGTTAAAGGGGAGCAGATCCCAACGGGAAAAATCCTACTTACAGCTGAAGGTTTGTTAAAAATTAACTCTTAGGTGAGCTGTACACTACCCTAACTGTAAGCAATAAATGTCCCTACTTATATGCAGGAGTCAGAGAACTGAAATTTTTGAGGAATGATATATAAAGTCTTTTTAGGAAGGGTTTTGGGGACTCTTATTTTACAACAAAAAGCTTAATTTAAAAACGAAAAACCCCTTTTAAAATTTATATTAATCATAAGTAAAAATTGCATAACCATGCTAGAACAATTTTTTAAACAATCTACTAACAAGTTTTTTGGATTTTTTGGAAAAAAAGTCGAGCAGCCAGCTCAAATGTGACCTACATTCCTTGTAAGCATGCATGCTAACCCAACGTTTGCAGTCCCCCGCAATGTTTTTTTTGTGGCTTCTAAAAATACCAGATCATTTTTAATTTTTTAGACGTTCTGGAATTTCCCCGAGCTGCAGCCTGTTCTGTAAATAAGGCAGGATTATTATACTGTGGAAATTATCAAGAAGTTGTTAAAACAGAGGACCACATTACTCGTAACACACCCCAAGAAAACACTTCGAACAGTGACTTCAATTGTTGTGAAAATAGAACTCTAAAGGGCCGTTCCAAAAGGCTTATTTTGGGGCCCGGGTTGGCCCCCTACTCCCGCGGATTTGCGCTTCAGTACGGCGCCAATCCGTCGGAGTAATTTCGGGAATCCCCCTGCTCTCATAAGAACAGTGGATTCAGTCCCCTTTCCTCCCCCCCTCGGCGAAATCCCCGGGGGGGAGAAAAGTGACAACATTTTTTAAGGCGCGTTCGCGCCGCAGATAAGCAATGTCTATGGGGCCCGCCGCCCGCCCGCCCGGCCCCCCCCGGCCCCGCGCCCCCCTACCCTTTTCACGGGGGATTTGTTTAGGGGCAAAATCGTCGGGGGAATAACCGTGTGAAACGGGCCCAAGGGTGCATCCCCCGGCAAGGGGCAAATACCGGGGTTTTCGGTTTTTTTTTTTTTCCCCCCCGGGGGTTTTTCCGCTTTGGGGGGCCGAGGGGGGGTGACGGCTTTTTCCCCCCATGAGCATTCAATTTTCACATATTTTCCGCCGAAAAACGGACGGGAAAAAGTCAAACACAATGCAGTCGGGCCCCCGGGCGGAAAACCCCGTGCAGTGGGGACTCGCAGGGTTTTCCATAAGCCCTATTTACTCATTTTTTGCCCGGTTTTTTTAGCGGGCTGCAAAACCGCAAACTGTCTGAAAAAAAATCAAAAAACCCCTGCCCTGGGGGCGCCCCTTTGGGCGCTATATGAATCCTGGCGCGGTAACCATTCTAAATCACTTTAAGGTAGTATAGACTGCCCAGAATGTTTAACCCGTTCTTCTGCAGGTCAAAATACAGGCGCAGTCTAGTGCCAAACGACAAGTCTGGCTCAGGACCGCTGAACTTGGTCTGGCTGTTCTAACTGTTTTGTGCCAAAGTTCTGGCGTCAAAGAATCATAAATGTGTCTACTTCTATGAATGTGGTGTGACGCTCCAGAACACCCCAAATCTTGGAATGCCAAAAGTTTGGAATGCACCTGTTCATACATTCTTTTTGGCTCAAAGTACACCAGAAAACTGGTGCAGCCTCATTCATACATGTCACCCTTAGTGTGTCCTAAGAGCCTGGCTATTTGGGAAACCTGGGGGTTGCAGTTTCACAACACCAGGAGAGATATGGATTCAAGATCACTGCTTTAGAATATTTTTCATGGACTTAACAGGATTTTTCCCTAATATGTCTGTTGGCAGAGGAAAAATAAAAAAAACGCAGCTTCTGTAATGTAACGTTCGAAGAGAACACAAAAATTGCCATCTGGCAAAATCCCTTCTGAGGCCAGATCTTAGCGCGCTACAAGCCGACCTGATCATTAATTTTTACATGGGTTCCAAATATAGTTGAGTGGGGTGCGCTGATGTATAGTTTATTCAAGATTCTTGTAGTCATGAATGGGGGAAATTGCAAAAGTGAGGTTATCTCCTCATTCTCTGAGGCCAGCTTGTAGCAAACTGGCCTCAGGAGGGATTGGGTAAAATGGAAAAACCCCTTTAAAGGGGTTTTACCACAAAGTAAAATTGACGTGGGAAACTTGCTAATTAAATTGTAAACATTTTCACCATTCATCATTGTTAAAAATTATCAACCATTTTTGTTTTAGCTGCTACCTTAGTTATCCATAGTGTACAGTTTATCTCTAGGGGATCTGACCAGTGATGTGAGCTCCTCAGTCATGGCCCATACATGCTCGGGGACATCACCTCTCCTCTCAGGCAGCTACTGTCAGCCCTCTTCCCTGCGTATAAGTAACACACACTCACTGCAAGTGTTCAGTTCCCTGTGCTGTTATTACACTCTTGTCTTCTGTGCTCATTAGTGATTAGTCAAACAGTGCAAATAAATAAAAAGAAACCTCAATCAAGTTTGAGCATTGAGAAAAAAAATAAATCCACATTTGGTTCCTGCATGGATGAAAACCCCAGCCCCTTCTTTTTGAAAACAGAAGCGCTACTAATCAGCCACATTGTAGCTATCACACCTTTGTTTGACAAGAGTGAACACGCTGTGAGGAAAGACATGGTACTGTCAGCCTGATGGGTCACATGATATGCAGTCAAAACAATTTATACACAGCCTCTTTTGAACACACTGAAAGCTGAAGTAGGACAAACCAGGCATGAAATGTCTACATGGTAAAACCCCTTTAAAGTATATCCTAAACTTTCAGGATGGGTTTTGCCAAGTCTATATACATAAAGAATACACATTTCTGGTAAGAAAATAACCTTACATGGCATTTTTCACCATTTTTCCCTTTCATGCTCCATCTCTGTTGCAGTTGTCACCTATTTTGTGGGTGGATACTAGCTGTTATGATGTTTCAAATATACACTAAGAGATCCCTCTCCCCAATAGTACACCTTCAGGAGCAACAGCAACATGGAGGAGAATATAGATCAACACTGAGCAGTGCAAGCCATTAATAAAGCACCAGAGTGAGATAGACCAATTCCAAACCCATTATCAATCCTCATGTTTTTTGTGGGAGACAGGCCACAAAAGGGTGGGGCTTATTAAATCCCTGCTGTAAAAATGGGTGTATACTACAGTATAGTCAAAGTCTTTCATAGACCAAATGTAATCACAAGTATTAGTATTAAAATCTACAGGTATATTGTGGCTTATTCCATGGTATACATTTGAATACCGTTTTGATAGTATTCTGATGTATAACAGTGGTGGAAACATCTTAGAACATACCACTGGAAGAGTCTGTGAGCTCTGAGACTTTCTCTGAAATTAAGCTAGGTACACACACATTGTATTGTTTCTTTTGGCATGTATGCTGGAAAAGCTCCTGAAGTACACAATAAACATGTTTATAGGATTAAATGTACTTTTGGCCTCCGTTTGGCTGTATATCTCTATATCTGTATACCAGAAAAAGGAAAGGAATAGCACCGGAGCCAAAGTTGTTTTTATAAATGGCATCCAATAAAAAAAGTATACATTATACAAAATTTGTTTTTTGTTTTGTTTTTTATAATGGGACCCTATGGTAAATGTTGCAATTTGGAATCTGTTTAATGTACATGCCTTGCGAAAGTATTCGGCCCCCTTGAACTTTTCAACCTTTTTACACATTTCAGGCTTCAAACATAAAGATATAAAATTTTAATTTTTTGTGAAGAATCAACAACAAGTGGGACACAATTTTGAAATAGATGACATTTAAAATTGGGTATTTTTAAACTTTTGTAAAAAATAAAAACCTGAAAAGGGGGCCCCAAAAAAAAAAATTATTCGGGCCCCCTTTAAGTTAATATATTTGCCGCCACCTTTTTTCCCTGCATTACAGCTGTAAGGTCCTTGGGGTTTTCCCCTCTTCATTTTGCACATCGAAGCCCTAAAATTTCCCTTGCCCAAAACTTCCTTGGCCCCCAGCAGGGGAGCTAAAGTGGGGGTTTTTGGGATGGAGAGCGTTTGTGAACAGCATTTTTTCAGTTTTTTTTCCCCCGATTTTTCCCTTTTGGATTCAGGGCTGGACTGTAAATTGGCCATTCAAACCCCCACCTGGTAACCCTTTATTTGTAAAAACCTTTCCCCATTGTGGGTTTTTTGCAAAAATTTTGGGACCCATTGTTTTTGTTGGAAAATAAATCCCCCTCCCAGTCCTCAGGTTTTTTGGGAGCCCTCCAACAGGTTTTTTTTCCCCAGAACGGTCCCTGTTTTTGGCTCCATGCATCTTCCCATAAATTTTAAAAAAAACCCATCTTCCCGCCCCCTGCTAAAGAAAACCCAAAAACCATGATGCTGCCCCCCACCAGGGTTGTGACGGGTGGGGAAAGGTGGGGGTTTCAGGGTGAAAAACTGTGTTTGTTTTTACCCCAAAACATATCTTTTTTGCTTTGGGGCCCCAAAAAGGTTAAATTTTTGGGTTTCTTTCCTTCCCAAAGAGCCCCCCCCTTCCCCATTTTTTGGGTGTCTCCCGGGTGGCTTGTGGCAAACTTTAAACACGATTTTTTAAAGGATATTTTTGGGAAAATTTTCTTTCTTCTTGCCACTTTCCAAAAAGGCCAGTTTTGTGCAGTGAAAGGAACGTTTGTTGTCCTATGGACGGGAACTCTCCCACCTCAGCTATAGATCTCTGCAGTTCATCCCCCAGTAAATAAATTGGGCCTTTTGGCTGCATTTCTGATCATTCTTCTCCTTTTTTTGAATAAAAAGTTTAGGGGGGACGGGGGGTCCTTGGTAGTTTTTGCATTTGGTCTGATACTCCTTCCATTTTAAATATGATCGCTTGCAAAAAGTGCTCCTTTTTGGGGGGGGTTTAAAAATTTTGGGGAAAATTTTTTTGTACCAAAAATCCGGTTTTAAAACTTCTCCACAACAGTATAAAGGGACCTGCCGGGTTTGTTTCCCTTTGGTCTTCATGATGCACTCTGCGTTTAAAACCCCAAAACCCTTTGGGAGATTATAAAGGGGGCCGGGTTCTTTTATACGGGGGTTTTTGATTACACAAAATTTGGAATTAAATTTAACATCATCAGTTTTTTTTTAAAGACAACATTGAACTTTTCAAAGATCCTCATTTGAATTCCGGAGTGAGTTTGCTGAAACGAAAAAAAAAGGGGCCGAAAAATTTTTGAAACGCCCCCATTTTTCAGTTTTTTTAAAATTTTTTTTTTACAAAATTTTTAAAATATCCAATAAATTCTTTCCCAAATTTTCACAATTGTGTCCCACTTGTTTTTGATTCTTCACAAAAAAATTAAAATTTTTAAAATTTTTAAAGTTTGAAGCCTGAAATTTTGGCAAAAAGGGGTTTAAAAAAAAATTTTAAGGGGGCCGAAATATTTCCCGCAAGGCAATTTTATATGGTCTGGTTTTAAATGTTAAAAAAGGGAAATAAAAAATGAAAAAAAACTGAAATACAAAAGGATTTCTGCTAGACAGATCCCTTAACTTTTAAGGGTATATCTAGTCAATATATTATGACAAAAGGGTCCACAAAAGACAGATTTTTTTTTTTTATAAAAAAGTACAAAATGAAAAAGGGGAGCCAATATTTGAATTTTTATCGAAAGGGTTTTGGGTCAATTTTAAAAAAAAAATGACAGATAAAGCTGACCGGGGAAAGGGGAAAGATAGAAAAAAAAAAAAACAAATACTCACCAACTGGTTTTGCCCCTGCTAAAGCTCCAGGGCCCCCGGGGATTTGCTTATCTTCTTTTTCCCAGGTTTCTCGTCCCAACAACATTTTTGCTACATAGAAAAGTAAAAATGGAGGGCAAGGGACCAGGAGGAGGTATTTTTTTCAAATTTCCCCCCAAACAAAACCCCAGTGAACTGAAATTTTTCTTTTAATCCAAACATCCCCCGTAATTTCCCGTAACCCTTGCACAAACAAAACATAGCTTAAAAATTTAGTACACCCCCTTTTTTTTTTTGTGGGAATTTTATTAAAAATTTTTATGGGACAACACTAAAGATTTTAACACTGTCCCAATGTAATTTAGTCACTGTAACAAAATGTACAACATGTCATTTTTTGGGGGGTCCCCCTAAAAATATCCCTACAAAAGGGCATCAATTTTCTAAACCATTTGGCAAAAAAAAGGGGACCCCCCCTAATTGAAAAGGGAAACAATTTTTTCCCAATTTGCCTTTTTAAAACCTCCTCACTGGCCCTCAGGTGTAAATGGGAAGCAGGTGTTTAACCCCTGAAAAAAAATAATGATGAAAGGGGCCAGGGTGCCAAAAAGGGGCCTTACCCCCGGGGGGTTAGCTCAAAATTTGCGGGGCTAAACACTCAGTGGTTACAGCAGGGAAAGGCACTGGTGCCATCCCGCGCTGTCTAACCCCTTAGATTGGGAAAAAAAAGAGGGTTCCCGGAATCGAAATCAATGAGAAACTTTCCCGCGCACCGTTTTTTCCACTTCGATCAAAAAACATCAGCAGCGAGACCCGGTTTTGTCCCGATTGGTTATTAGGCAGCTGGAACCTTTGGGTGAAAGACTTCCATTGATGTCATTTTTAAAATTTGTTTTAAACCTTTTCCCCTGCCCCAGGAAAGGAAAAAAAAAAAACCCCCATCTTTGTACACCCAAAAGCACTGTTTTGTCCCTGAAAATTAGGCTTTAAAAAATGATTGCCCTCATAGGGGTTTAAAAGGGCCCCGGGGGGGAATTTCAAAGTTAAAAGGTAAAAAAAAGGTAAAAATGTTTTAAAAGGGGTAAAAAAATTTAAAAAAAAAAATTTAAAAAAGATCAAATCACCCCCCCCCTTTCCACCATTTTCCCAAAAAAAAAAAACTAATAAAAAATTAAACACATATTTGGAAATTGCCCGCGTTTTAAAAATCCAATCTTTTAAAATTTATAACTAATTTATCGCTAACCCAAAACCCGAAAGAACAAAAAAATTCCAAATGCCAAAAATTGGGGGGTTTTTTGCTCTTTTTCGGGTTTCCCTTTTAAAAATTGAAAATAAATTTTGATTAAAAACACAAAATTTTCCAAACTGGAAACCAATAAAAAAAAAATTTCGGGACCTCAAAAAATTGCCCCATCACTAAGCCCCAATACAAAAAAGTTTTTGGGTTTCGCAGAAAAGGGGCGTCCGCCCAAAAAAAAAAATTTTTTCAAAAAAAGAAAAGGTTTTGGAAAATTTTTTTTTTGTTTACCAAAACATAATGAAAACCCCGTTTATTTTTGGTTTTTCCCCCAATCGTATCAAATTTTGAAAACAGATAAATTTTATTTTTACCAAAGTTTTAAAAACCGGCAAAAAACCCCCAATACCCCCAAAAATTGTGGTTCAAAACGTTTTTTTTCACCTTTTTTTGCTCCCCTTAAAATTTTTTTTGGGGGTTTTTCCCAGTAAAAAACTATGGAAAAAAGGAATGAAACCCTTTAAAAGTACATCTTTTTCCCGAAAAATAAAAGCCATCAAAATGTCTATGTAATTAAAAAAATAAAAAAAGTTTTGGCTCGGGAAAGGGTGGGGGGGGGAAAAACGAACGTGAAAAAAATAGCCCCAGGGCTTTGGGGGGGGGTTTAAAATTTTTGTGTTATGGGCCTTCTCAAACGGGTTCACGGAAAGTTCAGCTTGGCATTTTAAGGGAAAAGAACTGCCCCTTAGGATCTGAAGAAAAAGAATTGCTGCTCATAAAAAGAGGCCTTGATGGTCGGGGCCCGAACATGCGCCCCCCTTTTCCTCCCACCCCCCCCGGGCCCTTAAAAATTGATCCCGGGGCCGCCCATTACTCAAAAAAGGCCGGGAAAAGGGGGGAAAACCCCCATCTCCCAAAAACCTTTTTTAAAAAGGAGGGCGGGGGCAGGGGTTCCCCCAGGGAGAAAGCATGGCCCGGTTTCTTTAAACTGTCCCTGCTTTTCAAATCTTTGTATAAGGGCAGCGCCCCGACGCTAGGGGTTTTCCCAAGAGGAAACCAAGATGTAATTACCTAAACCAGGGGGGAAATAAAATGTGCCCAAAACCCTCGGGGCCTTTAAATGTAATTCCCTCCAGGGGGGCATAATGTAAATTACCTACAAGGGTCATTTTTAATGGGGATTTCCAAAACGGGGGGGATAAATATGTGGACAAAACCCTACACGAAAAATATATCCCCAAAAACCCCCTACAGGGGGCATTTTAACTACATACAGGGGAAATCTATATATACCAAAACGGGGGAAAATATAAATATAAATATTTTATAAAAACACATAAAACATACTTTTTACTTTTAACTACCTACAGGAGACCCATATTTCTACCTACAGAAGGCTTTTTTAAAACCTACCTCCCAACCCTGGGGCAAATATGGGGACCTACATAAAAGGGGGCTGCCCCATACCTACCCCCCTTCTAAAAAGGGGCCTATAAAACAAAGTTATGAGGCCTTTTTTTCTACCTCCAAGAACCCGTAACCTCCCACTTACCTAAAGCCAATAAAACTCCCTCCTAGGTTTCCAAAATTTTTACTACCAAATTGGGGGGGTTTTATATAACCAAACCTTCTCCCCAATGGGGGCCCATAAAAAAAAAAATACCTATTTAAAAGGGGGCCCCACGTAGCTGTTTAATACATTATTTTAAAATTAATCAAAGTATAATGCTGATCCACAGAGCTATCATTTTAAACGCAGACAGGTCAGCTTGGGTTGGGGTCAGAAATTTATTATAAAAGCTGACTCAAAAAGCTGCAATCAGCCTGAAATTTTATATAAAAAAGGTTCCCTATACTATACCCCTAAAAAACACGGAAATGCATTTCTTTGTTTTTTTTTGGAGTGTGTGATTCTAAACCCCCAAACCCCCTCCTTTAATCCCCTCCCCCACTGGGCCCACTGGGCGGAAAGATTGTCCCTTTCATAAAACGGGCCAAGATTTAAAAAAGGTTGGGGACTGCTGGCCTAAAGGGAAAAAAAAAAGATTGCCGACAAGCTGAAAAGACGCAGGGACGATGGGCCCAAAACCAGTTTTTCCCCAGAAAAAAGGGCCCCACCAAAGGTCAAAAAGAAATTTTGTGCACAAGCTCAAACGTCATATCAAGAGGATTGTCTTTTTAAAAAAAGACATAAGAGTGCTGCCAACCCCTTTCTGCCATTTACCCGGGGGAGGGCAGCCCCGTCCTGCTCGACCATACAACACACACCTTTTCCAAATTTTCTGCATGGCCCTTTTAAACCCCAAAAGGGAAGCCTCTTTTAAAAGGGAATGCCAAAAAAAGCCTGCAAACAGTTTTTCTGAAGACCCAAACAAATGAAGACATGGAATTTCCAAAAACCAGTAAAGAGAAACTTTTTTATTTTTTTTTGCATCAAGCTTCTTTAAAAAATTTCTATAGTACTTATTTTCCCCCAAAAAACCTTTGCTTCCCAAAAATGCAATCAGCTGACCTCCCAAAAATGCGCCATGTGCTATGTAAAACCCTTTTGCATTTTAAAAATCCACCCAAGCAGTCCGGAATTTTTAAATGGTCAGAAAATGGGCCTATTGTTTAACTCATGGTTTTTCATGTTTTAAAAAAATTTTTAAGAAATTTTTTTTTTTTTTTTTTAAACATTTTCCCTTTCAACTAAAAATAATTTTTAAAATTTGGGGCACTAGGCCTAAAAAAAAGTCTGAAAACCCACTTCCTGTTTTTGTACAGAAAACTTTTCCCCCAAACCTCTTCATCATCAGCCCGGAAGGGTTACCACTGAAAGGCGACAACAATAGGTTCCTCGATAGGAAACCACCATTTACAATAGGGGGAAGTCACAGCTAACCCTCTCCCCCTTTACTGCCAAAATGACTTCTTTTCCCCGGTAACAGGGACATGCCTAGAAAACTGTCCTATATAAGTCAAAAAGGCCCCCGCTCCTGTTTACAGGCTCCCACGGGCCATGAAGCTGCCCAAAAAAGCATCTCTTTAAAAACTGTAAAAAAGCAGCCAAGGGGAAGAAGACTGTCATCCCCTAATTTATAAAAAACAAAGTAAACTTTACTGGGGAGAAGCACCAAGTCATTGTGTGAGGAAAAAAATTATTTTATACCTCACTGGGTTTTCCCCCTTTTTTAAAAGGCTTATGGGAAAAAAAAAGACCGTAAATCTCCAGCAACCCCTATTATAAAGCAAAACCCAAGTCACATGTGGGGTCAATGAGCCTTGCAATTGAAAAAAGGGTTTAAGCCCAAAGACAGTTTTTGTTCCTCTGAGTCAAACTGTTTTAAAGGGGGTTGCCCCCGCACGGCAGATAGTACTTACTAACTGGCTAGGGGGAGGATGGGGAAAGGGATCAAAAAGGGGTAATGTATTTCCCAAAGGGAAAAACAAAACCAAATTTACTGGGGTGGGTAAGTTCTACTCTTAAAAATGAGAGAGAAAAACACCCTGAAACATTTTGTCTGCAGATTTAACCCAGACTGGCAAACTTTTAATCCCTTTCACTTTTCCAAAACTCAGTGAGTTTAAAATGTGACCTTTTAAGATTGCTATATTCAATAATGGGGCGGAGAGTTCAACCCTCTTCCCCAAAAACCTTTTAATGCTTTTATAAATTTTAAAAACAGACAACTAAATAAAAATAAAAAAAGGTGAGGATATTAAAAAGGATTTTCCCCCAAAACTAGAACCCAAATTTTGGGTGGGAAAAATTTAAACTGCGCTATATGGTTTACCCTATTTGCGCCCCTGCCCCTTTGGGTGCATCCCTACACAAATTTCCCAAAAACTACTCAACCAGATTCCCCCTTTTCTCTCAAAAAATTATTCTTACTTGCAAGCCCATCCTTTCTCAATGCCCCATTTTCCCAAAAATGGTGGCCCCCCTTAACCCCTTTTAAAACAGGGTTTAAACCCCGGAGTGCCCAAACAAACCCTGAGGGATGTTTTTTAACTAGGGGGAGATAAAAGAAAATTTCACTGATCTGGGTGTGTATGGGAGCAAAGCCCTTAAAAAGTACCAGGAACTAGGGGGCCTCCTCCTCGCCCAAAGGGGAATTTTGGGTAGATTTCACTACTATCAACTGCGCAAGTTTTGTTTCAGCAAATAAGTACCGTAGCCTTTAAAAAGGGGCCCCCCTCCCCTGGGTTTGGGAAACGATGAAAATCTTTCCAAGCGGGGCTATCTCAAACCCCTTTTCCAAGGGGGAAAGGTTTTTCTGAATTTTATAAGGGGGACAGCCAAAATTTTTCATTTCCAAAAACTTGGGAAAAGACCTTTTAAAAAAGTTTTTATTTTCGGGGTTAAAAATGGGGAAAGGTTTTTTGATTAAGACACAAGAACTTAAAATTTTAAAATTTTGCCCTTTGGGATAAAGGGCCCCGGGCCCCACTACATGCCCTAATTTTTCCCCAGTTACTAACGTCTGCGGCGATGCAAAAGTTGGGGTGGGAACCCTGCTACACATCTGGTGGGGTGTGTATTGCTAAAAAAAAACCTTTTAGTGTAAGGTGGTCGACACTAATTCATTTAATTTTTCAGGGAAAGAGTGGGTAATGAGAAAAAAGTCCCCCCCTGCAAATTTCTTTAAGAGGTAAAACCGTTCGCACCCTAAAAACCGTCTTATTACACCTTTTGAACGCTGCCAAGGGCAATTACCCCCGAACCGCCGTCTTTCCAACTGTCCCCAATAACTGGTGGTTTAAAGGAAATACATAAGTTGCAGAGGGGAGGAAAGATACGATGAAATTTCCCAGCTATTTTTTAAAAACTACTATATGGGATGACGGGTTACCCAGGGCCGTCTTAAAAGAAATTTAAATGGCCCCTGGGCAGAGCTGGGCACTGGGCCCCCCCCAACCAGACCCGCAGCAACTCCTAATTATATAAATTGTTTTCCGGGGTCGGGGCGGGGGGACAATATGGAGGGGCATAGGGGTCATGGCACCATCCTGTGCCCCCAGACCAGGCTCTAGATTTTTATAAACCAGGATCTGCGCGGGGTTTTGGCCTGGGCACAGGATGGGCACACTTAATCATGTAATTTCTTTTTGGCAGCCACCTTCCTGACCTGTGCCACTGTCCCCCAGAGCTCTCTTATCATAAAAAGGCCCACCACATACTGTTACTAATAAAGAACTCGGGGGGCAGTGGCACAGGTCAGGAGGGGCTGGCTACCACCACAATTGCCTTGTCTGTCCCCCCCCCAATGTCCGGTCACTGCTTCCCCACTCATTTGGCCATGCACGTGACATGGCCAAACGAGGGGGGGACAAGACAATGACATGGCAACAGGGGGGACGTGACTTTAATCACTGTCCCCCCAAATCGGACATAACCCGTGTGGCTGGCCTGGTCCCGTCTCCCTGCGCTGTGTGGTCCCCGGCTGTTCAAAAGGGGCAAGGCGGAACTTTTTTAAAAAATTTTTCCTTAAGGGGCCGGGACACGTGCGGCGGCTACTGCACCAAAACACATTTCCCAAGGGGGCCCCGCGGGGATGGGGGAACGCCCCCCGGGCCGCCGGGAGTACTTGGGGCTGTTTTGATGCCGCCCTGCGCTTTAGAGTTCACAAGCAGGCAGCGCGGCGCCCCTATTTCCTAGGGCCGCCCTCCGGGGCTGTGAATAGTAAAGCGCAGGTGCGGCATAGAAATGATAGCGGGGGCCGGGCGCGCAGGGCCCCCTGCTAATTGCCGCGCCTGCCTTTACTTTTTCAAAGAGCAGGCAGGGCGACCCCCCGTTTTGAGGAAGGTGGCGCCGCCCCGGCCCTCGCTGGAACTCTAAAGCACAAAGCGGGCCCAGCGCGTAAGAAGGGGCCGACGCCGACCTGCGGTGACGAAATCCATTGGCCGGGCAGGCAGTCGCCCGGCCCCCAGGGCCCCCTGGCTGGGGCCCCGGGCACTGGCCAACCTGGCCAAAATGGAAGAGACGGCCGGGGTTGACCTTCCCCCAATCAGATCAAAAATCGCTCAATCCTGTGACTGATTCGACGAGGTGGACGGTGGCGGTTGGGTGTTGACATCGACTGGCTCCCCTTTTCCTTCCCTATTTCCTCCCATTTGTTTGGTTGAATTGTGTTTCTAATTTACACTTTTACTGTTATTACCTTTGTCGAAAGTACTGATGTTTATTAAGATTCGGTAGGGGTCTGATATGCAATGCTCCCGTTCATGGTGTGAGCCCCTCCAGCCACGGAAAGAGCCCTATAATCACTTTCCTATTAATCTATTTCATTACTAGTTTTAAAAGAGGTTACTTGAGACTTGAAGGTACTTGCTCATTACAGCTTTTGATTGTGCATAAGACATGCCTATCCACTTGCATATGTTTCTGAACGGTGATTAGTTTAAGCTCCAATTTGCTTTACAGGTTCTCTTTCCTTCTACGGGATCTACAGAGGATTAATCTTCATGATAGATGAATTTGAGCTGATGATGTTAGCATATGCAATCACTCTGTATATCATTTGTATTGATATCTACCATATGAATGTTTATGTCAATTCTCGTTACTATGGCAATAAAGCTTTCTTTGAATGTAATAAAATAAAATAAAATAAAAACCAATAAAAAGAAAATAATATGTATCAGTATCTTGTTTTAATTAGTAAAAAATAGGGATAAATTCCCTTAAAATTCTCTCTCAGGGCATCACATGGCCTTAGAATGTCCCATTAGCATCACCTTTAATACTGGGCAGGATTCCAGAGACCCTTTTTTTTCTTGGTGGCAACATTTGGCCAAGAAAGACCAAGAAAACAGGTCTGTGGAGTGGGAGTCGGTGCCCATTTTGGTGGAGTCAGACTCCCAAAATATATAATAAATTGGTACAGTTAGTTCAATCAAGGGCCAAGAGCAAGAAGAATTGGGTCTTGCCAGTGCTACTGCTCCCATATCTTCAGCCTTATCAGATGAGGAGATTAATTTTGAAAAGTACTTGGATGACATGGAGCAGGTAAAGCGTTACCGTGGGGGGGAAAAATTTTTGCTCCCATAGCAAACAATTGACCAGATTTCAGCAAAATTTTTCACTTGCTTTTAAAGAAGAAGAAGAAATCAACCGTTTCTTCAGAACTGAAATGTGCCTTAGTCAATTCATTTAGACCATGAAATTGTTAGAGATGTTGCCCCTGTGGTCACCGCTTTGCCCCCAAACCAAATGCAGAGAGGCCGTTCTCTAGCTTGAAAATAATGAGCTCAGATGTGAGGTCATGTATGAAGGAGGATCTGATGGAGGGCGATTTCCACTTACTGCAAGCGTTTTGCATATTTACAATTTTTTTTTTTTTACTTTTTGTGTTTCTAATGTTGTATCCAATAAATATATTTTATACTGACAATAAAAGGGTAACAATGGTTTTGAATGTTTGATTTTTAGGGTCCATACTCACCATTCCACTACAGCTTTGAACGGGAAGCAATCATCATTTCATAGACAATCATCTTGGCTCTCATACATAACTTTGACCTGCAACTATTTTGCATTGCTTAAATTCTGCAGATTCTTGTCAAGTAACTGCATTTTTACTGTTTTTGCTCCTGGTGGGGGGACAATCTTTTTTCTTCTTTTTATATACTACAAATTGCAACCTGTTCTCACATTCCCTAATAGCTCAGTGTTATTAGCTGATTCCCAAGCTAAAGGGCACTGATCCAAAACGAGGAGCCATGAAGAAGATTTCCCAAGAAAAGAGAAGCATCATCCAGCTCATTGATAGCCAAGAAAATTGCCAAACTGCATCAAGTGAGGCCCTGACAGCTGGAAGAATATGAAATAAAGTCCATCCATCCTTTCAGAAGCCAAGAGCTGGACGTCCAGGCAAAAGATCAGTGTCAACAAGTCGCTCATCACAAGGTCTATCAGTTCTAACGCGACAGGCATGGCAGTGGAGGTGGCTCATAGGCTTTGTAAGAGAAAATTTAAGTCTAGTTCTGATAAGAAGGAATATAGGTTTTCTCATACATAAATTGTAACACAAAATGTGTTATTTACCTCACACATTAAAATTTGAAACTGCAATATGTAGGGTGTACTAGTACTTGTTTAAAAATTAGAATTAGACGTCATCTATCTGATATTAGAGCACCTTTTAGCACTGGTATTTCAATGGTCTCCAAACACTTCATGGATGTACATAATTCAGACACAACAGGTTTCTCCTTTATGGGGATGGAAAGGGTTAAAAGACCAGAGAGAGGAGGAGACCATTATAAAAAAACTTCTCAGTAGAGAAGCTTGGTGGATGTTCAGACTGGGGCACGATCTCCCTATGGTCTAAATAAAAGACAGGACCTTATGTACCAGTACTGAAATATTGTTACCCAAAAAATTTGTTGTTTGTAATGTTTATATTTTTCTTT
>JAODAL010033337.1:0-45695 GCA_025379985.1 Phyllomedusa bahiana | reverse complement strand
TTCCCCATGGGGAAAAGAAACCTCGATGAAGAAATGTGGGAAGATGTTGAGATGCCTCCTTTCTTTAAGAGGTTTGCGGCACAGAATGTCATCGCTGCTACGCAAATTGAAGAAGTTCCTCAACAAAAGTCTGAACCACTCCAAGATCCATCTAGATGGCAAACCCTTCAGAATGAGTCCCGTGTCTTGGGTGAGATCCATGACTTCCTGACTACTGGAAGGATGCCTGTTAGACTCAGAAGACCGTATCCAGACGCTGAACTCAAACGTCTATGGAGACAGCGCAAAATACTTTTTATCCAGAAAGGTCTGCAGTGAATGTCCAGCCTTCAATCTCACCAAAGCTGGTAAGAAGGATGCCAGAGCACTATTGCATCACATCCACTCACAGAAATCAAATGAACTGGTAGCTCTTGACCATGTGAAACTGGCGCCAACTTGTTCAGGCTACACATACGCCCTTACCATGGTAGATCACTATTCCAAGTGGGTTGTCATTGTGCCAGTCAAAGACCTTACTGCACACACCACAGCCATCACGTTTTATCGGGAATATGTGAGACACTACGGTTGTCCTGAAGCAGTCCTGACAGACCTGCTTTTGAGTCACAGCTTTTCCAAGAACTTTCCAGTTCCATGAATGCAAAAAGCTGAGAACAACTGCCTACCATCCCCAAGGGGGAAGTCAACCAAATCTTCATCAACATGCTACAAACAGCATCTGCCACCAAACAAGCTGAATGGCCACGACTACTTGAAGAACTAGTGGAAATTTACAACAATACCACCCACTGTTCTACAGGCTATTCTCTGTACCACCTCATGTTTGGTAGACAAGGTCAACTTCCTTAAGATCGTGCCCTGGGAATTCAAGTACCAGATGTCATCAACCCTTTGCAAAAAACAGATTGGGTTTCCGAACACCAAGGAAGAATGCGCGAAGCAAAATAAATTGTTGACTCTTGCATGCATGAAGCTCAAAGAAGACAAGCAGAGAACTACAACCAAAGAGCAAATGTTACTCCATTGTACATTGGTGACATGGTATGGATAAAGAAGTATCAACGATCTGACAAACTTGATTCTGTTTGCGAAACAGACCCATACACTATTACAGCAATACCCTATCCCGAGTCTGATGTATATGAAGTAAAGAAACCAGGTATGGCTCCACAAACTGTCCATCGCAACCGTATGAAGTTGTGTACAAAAGAGGACTTACTTGTGATGTCATCCTCACCACCACAACAGGTTGCGCCTGTTTACCAACCAGTTCCTGTGATGGAAACACCTCTAAGACAGCCTACTGTAGATGAAGTTATTGTCCATTCACAATTCCTCATTCCAGGCTGTTATCAATTTGTCCCAGTTCCTGTTCCTGGTTCCATCCCTACTCCAGTTCCTTCTTCAGTCATCGCCCCTGAACCAGCACAAGATGAAGTGCATGACTCCAGTGTACCTGCTCAAGCAGAAGATCAAGTGCTGAGGAGATTAGAGCGAAGTACCAAGGGAACACCTCCAGCCCACAACAGAGACTGAGGGCGACATGTAGAGCTGGGCGAATTGATTCTAATGAAGTGGAATTCGTTTAGAATTTCAGGAAAACTTCGGTTCGGAACGAAGTCGAAGTTTGGGGTATTTCGCGTGAACGAAGTGTGCTTTTGATTGATAAAATGGCTGCGATCACATGGCGCTACATGGGGCAAAGCCTCTGGGAGGAAGAAGGGCATAGCCTGCATGATATGTGCAGAGATGAAGCCAATCAGAGATGGCGGGATTCTGTGACGTCACCGCACTATATAAGTCCGGGCGGACGCTGGGGAGCTCATACGCTCTCACTGTACTGATCAGGGAAGGTGCTGCGCGGCTGATTGTTACAGAAGAACTGATTTTTATACAGCGATTTTTGTGGGGTGTGTCTCAGCTTGTCTCAGAGACTGCTTCTTAACGTACTATTTCAGATTTTTTTGGGTATTGGTCTGAAATCAAATCCAGGGCCCATGAGCTAAAAGAAACAGCTGAAATTAAATCGACTGCTACTCCATTGAAATTTATCCAAGGATCAAAGAAGTACCCGGTCGTTATTCTCTTAAAGAAACAGGGTTTACAATTACAAATACCCCCATCATTTTTGGCGGGCCCCAAAATTCCTTCGCAATTAACAGGTGGTTAAAAAGCGGATTATTTGTATGTATCCCAAGGGGAAACCTTTCTTTAACCCAAAATATTAATAACATTTTTCCTTTCAAATTCCACAGGAGGTTTAATTTTTCAATTTTTACCCCTCTTGTTTTCTTAAAAATAACGCCATTGAACCGCTACTAGTTTTGGTGGCAAGTCAATTGTTTGGGGGCCAAAACATCCAGGGGTTAAATTAAGCGTTTGATTTTTAATGGGTGACCCCAAGAAACCGGTATTTTCAAACGAATAATTTACTTTTTCCGTGTGCATTAAAATTCATCAAGGCGAATGGGGCAAAATCTAAAAATTCTTGATTATGTAGGTAAAAAACAAACGGCATTTGTACTCCCCGCACAAAAGTTATTTAGTTTGTTGTCAAAGTTTGGGGGCATTTTACAAGAGGTTTTTTAAGCATTGTTTTTCCAGCTTGGGCCCCAAAGAAACGTCTTTAACGAAATATTTCAATTTTTTTATTGTTAATCATTTCCACGCGGTTAATTAAATTTTATCTCTTGTTGTTATAAAAATCACGCCAATTTTAAAAGAACGTTTTTACAAACAAATAATTTTTTGGTTGCTCAATTCTTTGCCGCAATTTTACAATCCAGGGTTAATAAGCGTTGTTATTCAGCTGTGTGACCCAAGAAACCGTCATTTTAAACCCGCCAAAATATATACATTTTTCCTGTACCCTAATTCAAAAGGGAAAGGTTATTCAATTTTTTTCTTGTTGTGTGGCCGTAAAAAACGCCATTGTAACACCGCTATATTTTTGTGGTTGGCTCAATTTTTTGGCGCAATTTACATCCAGGGGTTAATTAAGCGTTGTTTTTCAGTGTGGTGATCCCAAGAAACCGTAAATTTTCAACGGCAAAATATATACATTTTTCCTGTAGCATAATTCACAAGCAAAGGTTAATTACAATTTTATCTCTTGTTGTGTGGCGAAAAAAAACACCCCCATTGTAACACGCTACAAAGCTACTAGTTTGTGGTGGCTCAATTCTTTGGCGCGATTTTCATCCAGGGTTAAAATTAAGCGTTGTTTTCAGCTGTGTTGACTCCAAGAAACCGTCTTTTTCCCACCGCCAAAATATATACATTTTTCCTGTAGCCTAATTCACAAGCAAAGGTTAATTAAAATTATATCTCTTTTGTGTGGCGTAAAAACACGAAATTGTAACACGCTACAAAGCTATAGTTTGTGGTTGCTCAATTCTTTTGCGCAATTTACATCCAGGGGTTAATTAAGCGTTGTTTTTCAGCTGTGGTGATCCCAAGAAACCGTCATTTTAGACGCCAAAATATATACATTTTTCCTGAGCTAATTCAAAAGCAAAGGTTAATTCAATTTTATCTCTTGTTGTGTGGCTAAAAAAAACCACCGCATTGTAACATGCTACCAACTCGTTTGTGGTGGCTCAATTCTTTGGCGCAATTTACATCAAGGGGTTAATTAAGCTTGTTTTTCAGCTGTGGTGATCCCAAGAAACCGTCATTTTCAACGCCAAATTTTATACATTTTTCCTGTAGCCTAATTCACAAGCAAAGGTTAATTACAATTTTATCTCTTGTTGTGTGGCGTAGAAAACATGCAATTGTAACACGCTACAAAGCTAGTAGTTTGTGGTTGTTCAATTCTTTTGCGCAATTTTAATCCAGGGGTTAATTAAGCGTTGTTCTGCAGTTGTACTCAGTAAAAGAAACTTTGTTTTCACCGCCACAGAAGAAATTCTGTAGCATAATTCATATCCGAAGGTTAATTAAGCCTGTTTGTGCTTTTATATTCATAAAATACACAGAGTTTTTAAACGGCACATACAAGTCAATTTTCCTGCCATTTGTGGAGCGCAATTTATATCCAAGGGTTACCAAGCTTTTTTACTGGGTTCATTTGGCGTAAAATTTACAGGGTGTGTATTTATCATATACAGATATCTTCTTCAAACAGTGTCTGTACATTTTAGAACAAACAGAAATGTCAGACAGAGGGTGGCAGGCTCTTCACCTGCGAGTGGCAGAGGCACAAACATTCCAGGCCAGGTCGCAGCTCAGCAAGAGGACGTCGCAGCAGGGTCACTCGGTGAGGCCACAACTGCCGCTGTCATCTAGCGGCCGTGTACTGACTAGCAACCCAAGGGTTCTTGTTGGTTGACTAGGTAAATCCTACTTCCTCCCAGATGACATCTGACAACCCCAGCCAAGAGTCGGTGGGAACTCAGACACAACCCTATTGGCATGGCCCGAGCGGGTCACGGCCCTCCACCGTCCTCAACCGCCTCTGTCCCATCCGGTTCCCTCAGCCAGAGATCTACTATGTGGTCTGGGCTCAGCGCCACTATATAGCGAGGATGAACAATTTGAGGGGGGGGCAGTCAGCAGCTACTTGGCAGCGAAGAAATGGGGCCAATATCCCCTGATTCTTGCAGTAGGCGCAAAGTATAGATGTTGAGAGTGGCATGGGAGGTCATGTTGTGGGGGGTCAAGCCTCTGCATACCAAGACCGGTGATGGGGGACAGCAGTGACGATGAAACACAAATAGATGATGATGTAGCCGACCGCACTTGGGAGCCGGGTGAGGCAAGGGCTTCATCATCGTCAGGAGAAGAGGGCGTCAGCTTGCGCTCAGGCAGCGGCCAGCCACAAGTGGGTCGTTGGTCGTAAATCGCAGGATAGCAGCAGTGGGAGGCGGGAGCCAAGCGGCCACGGGGTAAAAAACCCGCTTCCAGGTCCAAGAAAGTAGCGGCCCCAGGGGCTCAGCGGGGGCAGCGGGCAGAAAGTCACTCAGTGGGAGCGTTGGCGGTAAAATCCGATACTCGGCGGTGTGGCAGTTCTTTGCTAAGACACCGGGGGGAGCCGAATATGGGTATATGTAGAATCGTAAGCAGAAAGTGAAGCGTGGCCAGGGAGCTAACGTTGGCACCCACGGCCTGCGTCAACAATCCCAGCGTCACCATCCGGTGGCCTGGGAGAAACGTGGCTCAGATGTGGTGGTCCATCCTGCCGCCGCAGCAACCCGCAGCAGCAGCGCCCAGTGGCACGCATGCCATTGAAAGCCAGTCAGGCTCCACCACCTCTGCAGAAGGGAGCTGTTCTCTTGACATCATCCCGGTTCAGATGCTCCTGCTCCTGCTACTCATGGCGCCAGCAGTCGTTCAGCGAGGCGTTCCAACCAAAAAATCCTAAGGTGCAGCAGCTGACCTGCTCCGTCCAAGTTTTTTGGTACTGCAGTC
Organism: Phyllomedusa bahiana; assembly: GCA_025379985.1. Taxonomy (NCBI): domain Eukaryota; kingdom Metazoa; phylum Chordata; class Amphibia; order Anura; family Hylidae; genus Phyllomedusa; species Phyllomedusa bahiana. Next base: position 40,280 of record JAODAL010033337.1, on the reverse strand, counting down.
CCTCCCTTTCCAAATGGGGGACTCTGCCCCATTCAGAGAACTAATGGCTTGTGCCGAGCCAAGATGGAGAGTTCCAAGCCGTAATTTCTTTTCCAAAAAGGGCAGTACCAGCACTTCATAAATATGTAAGAACAGAAGGTGGGCCCAGTCCTTGAGCTTATCGGTTTGTTCCAAGGTGCCGGCAGCGCGACGTCTTTGAGCTGTAACAAACGGTCAGGGCCAGTACATGTCCTTTACGGCCCACGGGTGAATGTGCTTCCGGCCCAGGCACACCAACAACTTGGACAGGAGACGGCGCTTTCTCCCCCCACTTTGTCAAAAACTGCGGCTCCTGCCCCAAATTTTGTCCGCCGCCTCCCCCTCCCCACCACTCAGCCCCTACAAGTACTGCTCCATCATACCACATGTGTAGGGCACAGCGGTGTCACGCAGTTCTACACCTGGCTTGCCTGGCCGAACAAAGGGGAGGAACTGCTCCGCGTCATGCAGCAAGAAATCGATGTGTGGTTCTCCGCGCCAACTGCAAATCGGAACCATGGTGGACGGACAATGGGAGGAACATGGTGTCCGGCTGCACCGAGGGGGGAAAGGGTCCCATCGCCCTGCATGGCCAAGTGTTCAATTTTGTTGTGAAAGGGTTCCTGAAGTTTTCCCACAGATCTTCAGAACATTCTGAAAATGGCCAGGAAACTGTGAAAGCACTTTATCCCTTCTTTTACAAAGCCAGGAACACCCTCCTCGATTTACAGTGGCAGAACGGCCCTCCCCCAAACACTCTGATATGCGATGTTTCCACCCGTTGGAATTCCAGCCTGCACATTTGGACCGACTGTATGAACAGAGAAAGGCCTTTAACGATTTTTTGATGATCCAGGCAGACAGAAGTATTTCCCCTGTTGTAACTTTGATTTTAGCCAGTGGCAGCTCATGCGTGACACCTGCCGTTTGTTTGAGGCCATTCGAGGGGGCGACTTTATTTGTCAGTCGCCAGGACAGGGGGATGAATAAACATCATTCCACTGCTTCATGTCCTGGAACAGATGCTGAAAATCTGTTGGGCAGGGGACTGGAGAGTGGCGACTAAATCTCGCGGCCCCCATGAGTCCGGTGGGGACTGAAATGGAGAGGGGAGGAGGAGGACATTGGAGCAGAAGCATTGTCGGGTTTGATATGAGTTGGATTTTCTACCCAGGTGACAAGAGGGGAAAGGAGCTGGAGGAGCTAGATGGAGATGAGGAAGACGAGGAGATGACCCGCAAGCACCGTGGCAGTATACAGTGGAGATGGAGGCAGGGAGCCCCTCGGAGTCACTTGTGCAGATGGCCCGCAGCATGCTGATTTGCCTGGCTAGTGACAGCCGATTAGTCAGCATCCGGCAGAGGGATGACTTCTGGCTCTCCACCCTATTGGACCCTCGCTACCGGTCCAAAATGGGAGCCTTTTTCCCAGCTAGTGAGAGGGAGGACAAACTCAAATACTATAGGGAAATCCTCCTAGTCATTGGCCGCTCCCATGGTGCGGCATCATCCCTCCTCTGACAGGTCTGACCGGGGGGGTTTTTTAGTGCTCACGTATACTGCCGCGGCTGCCGGGGGAGGGTGGGGGGGTCGGAGCGGTACCGCTCCATCAGCAGCAACCTAAGTCTGGAGTCACTGTGACAGCTTCCTTCACCCGCCTAGTGAGGAGGGCAGTCGCCAGCAGGGAGCAGCAGGACCTGGAGCAGAACCCCAACCAACAGGTGGTGGCCTACTTGGACAGCACTCTGCCACCCCAGTTAGAAGATCCGCCTTGGGCTACTGGGCAGCCAAACGGATGTGTGGCCGCAACTTGCCTGAGTTTGCAGTGGAGAAGCTGTCCTGCCCGGGCCCGTGTGTGGCATCAGACGGGTGTTCAGTGCGCGGGGCCATCGTTACCCCAAGGAGAACCCGCTTGTCCACGGGAAATGTGGAACGACTGACCTTTGTCAAGATGAATCAGGCTGGATCGGCCAGGATTTCCACACACCAATGCCTTAGGCGTCAGACTACATCGCCATGACGCCTCACTCAAACTGTGAGAAATGAATCTGGGTTCAAACTACTGCCTCAGCCACTATTCTGATGCCGCCACCCGCCTGATGCCACACATCTGCTGACAGTTTCTCCATCTGCCACCAACCATCTTTACCAGGGACTGGTATTGCCACCCACCTCCACACTCTGTTATTGTGCCACTGTCTGACCTCATGCTGCTGCTGTGGCTGCTGCCGTGACCTCCACACTGTGTCATTGTGCCACTCTCTGACCTCATGCTGTTGCTCCTGCCCCCATCACCTCCACTCTCTGGCATTGTGCCACTCTGTGGCCTACTCCCGGTTTTGCCACCTACAGAATGGATTGTGCCACTTTCTGGGCCTCATGCTAGCTGTGGCTGCTGCCGTGACCTAGACACTGTGTCATTGTGCATTCTGTGGCCTATTCCTGTTTTTGCCACCCCAGAATGTCATTGTGCAAATGTCTGACCTCATTTCTGCCGCCGTCACCTCCACTCTCTGTCATTGTACACTCTGTGGCCTACTACTGTTTTGCCACCTCCAGAATGTCATTGTGGGACTGTCTGACCTCATTCTGCTGCTGCCGTGACCTACACACTGTGTCATTGTGCCACTGACTGACCTCATGCTGCTGCTGGGCTGCTGCCGTGACCTCCAACTGTGTCATTGTCCCACTCTGTGGCCTACTCCTGTTTTTTTCCACCTCCAGAATGTCATTGTGCCACTACCTGACCTCATGCTGCTGCTGTGGCTGCTGCCGTGACCTCCACACTGTGCATTGTGCCACTGTTTTGACCCATGCTGCTGCTGTGGCTGCTGCCGTGACCTCCACACTCTGTCATTGTGCCACTTTCTGACCTCATGCTGCTGCTGTGGCTGCTGCCGTGACCTAGACACTGTGTCATTGTGCCACTCTGTGGCCTATTCCTGTTTTTGCCACCTCCAGAATGTCATTGTTCCACTGTCTGACCTCATGCTGCTGCCTCCGTCACCTCCACTCTCTTTCATTGTGCCACCTGTTGGGCCCCTACTGTTTGCCCCCTCCAGAATGTCATTGTGCCACTGTCTGACCTCATGTTTCTGTGCCGTGACCTACACACTGTGTCATTGTGCCACTGTATTTTGGGGGTGCGTGAAATTTGGGAACCCCACTCACAATGTTAATTCCAATCGCGTACTTTTTTTTTTGCCACCTCCAGCTTAATTGGATGTAGACCTCATGCGTTGAAAATTTGCGCTCTGCGTGACCAATCCCAATGTTCATTCCACATTGCCATACAATCTGGTGCCGGTGACCCCAAACTTTGTATTTTGGGGGATGTATGACCTTTAAATTGGGGCCTGCCCAGTTTTGGCCTGCGCCGTGAAAACCCCCAACATTTTCGGATGTCAATAAAAAAATCCACTTTATTGGCACCCGGTTTTTCCCCTCCCTAAAGTCATTATGCCTTTTTTGTGACCTTATTTCTCTTGTTGCTGCGCACCTTTAACCCCTGTCCTTATCCCACCCCTTTTTAACCCTTTTTTTGCCACCCTCAGATGTGATTGGACTTTTCCTTTACCCCAGTGCTTTGGGGTTTGGCTGCTGCCGGACCTACAAAAACTTTATTTGCCCCAGTTTTCCCATGCTTTCGGGTGTTTTTTCTTTGCATGTATCAATTGTCTTTGCCATGTTACTTTTTTCTCTGTCTGTTTTGGATACCTCCCAAATGTGTTATTTCCCACTTTTTTTGGCCACTCCTTTTTTTGATCGTAATGTCCCTATGTGTCCTTTCCCTAACCTGCAGCTGTAAATTTGGCTCTCCCCTCCACATTGAAATTTAGTTTGCCCACTTGGGGGTATCCTGTTTTTTTTGAATAAATTTTTTCATTGTTTTGGCCCCGTGATTTTTTTCTGCTTTTTGGCCCCCGTGCGCTGAACGTTAAAACATTTTCTTTAAATTTGGTTTCCGTTTTTTTAAAAAAAATCCAGGGGAAAGGAATTTTTTAAAATTATTTTTTTTTAATTTTTATCAGTTTGTTTCCTTTTTTTAGTAAATTTAATTGGGGTTTTTTTGATGTTTCATTTTGGTGGTGGGTTCACCTTTTAAAAATTTTTTACATTTTACCACTCTTGTTTCTAAATTTTTATTGCAATATTTTCATTTTAAATTTTAAATTATCGGGCCGGGGTTTTATCAAAAAATTTTATTTTGCCAAATTTCTACACTATCCTTTTTTGTCTACTAACTTTAACATTTCATTGTCCATTTTCCTTTTTCCTTTTTGTTTTTGCCAATTTTCCCAAATGTAATTGTGCCACTTCTGATCAGCTTCTTTTTTTTGTGCTCCGTACCTAAACACACTTTGTCAATTTTTTGCCCTTGCTTGCCCTTCATGCTGCGGGCGTCTTAGTGGCCGGGTGCGTACCTACCCTGGGTTATTGGGGGCCCTGTTTGAGCCTTTTTTGGGGCGCTAGCTTGCCGGGAGCCACAGGCCTTGTGATCAGGGGCTTTTTCCATTTTTGCCATCCAAAAGGGGCATTTTGCCATGTTTACCCCATGATGAGCTGGCGCCGCCGTAAACCTTTACACCTTCCATAATTTTGCACTGACTTTTTTATTGGGGTTTTTTTTCAGCCCTATTGGGTCTATTATAGACCGAGGATCCTTTGTATAAATATACACTATTTATTTATTTGATATAGATTGGTTGTCACATCATTATTGTTTGTGTATAAGGGTTTATTTATTGATTACTTATGGTCTATATACTATATACATATTTGCACTTTAATATATTTATCCTTATATTTAAGTAATGATGTTTGGATATAATTTTTTATAAAAACGATATATTTCACGTATATTTTATCACATGGATATGGATCTTGGCAGCTATTATGAATTATTGATGTAATACCCTTTTGGTGTGTGTTAATCCCAAGTTTTCATATTTTACCCTTATGAATTTTTGTATGGTGTTTTTAAAATCTTTTTGAGTAATAAATAAAATTATTTTTATTAAACTTGGTTTCTCTGACTACTTGTTGTTGATACATTTTATAAAAGCTAGCACACATATACACTCACCGGCCACTTTGTTAGGTACACCTGTCCAACTGCTCGTTAACACTTAATTTCTAATCAGCCAATCACATGACGGCAACTCAGTGCATTTAGGCATGTAGACATGGTCAAGACAATCTCCTGCAGTTCAAAACCCGAGCATCAGTATGGGGAAGAAAGGTGATTTGAGTGCCTTTGAACGTGGCATGGTTTTTTGGTGCCAGAAGGGCTGGTCTGAGTATTTCAGAAACTGCTGATCTCCTGGGATTTTCCGGCACAACTATCTCTAGGGATTACAGAGAATGGTCCGAAAAAGAAAAAACATCCAGTGAGCGGCAGTCCTGTGGGCGGAAATGCCTTGTTGATGCAAGAGGTCAAAGGAGAATGGGCAGACTGGTTCGAGCTGATAGAAAGGCAACAGTGACTCAAATAGTCACCCGTTACAACCAAGGTAGGCAGAAGAGCATCTCTGAATGCACAGTACGGCGAACTTTGAGGCAGATGGGCTACAGCAGCAGAAGACCACACCGGGTGCCACTCCTTTCAGCTAAGAACAGGAAACTGAGGCTCCAATTTGTCCAAGCTCATCGAAATTGGACAGTAGGAAGATTGGAAAAACGTTGCCTGGTCTGATGAGTCTCGATTTCTGCTGTGACATTCGGATGGTAGGGTCAGAATTTGGGTCAACAACATGAAAGCATGGATCCATCCTGCCTTGTATCAACGGTTCAGGCTGGTGGTGGTGGTGTCATGGTGTAAGGAATATTTTCTTCGCACTCTTTGGGCCCCTTGGAACCAATTGAGCATCGTTGCAACACCTTGTGGAATCTATGTCACGAAGAATTGAGGCAGTTCTGAAGGCAAAAGGGGGTCCAACCCGTTACTAGCATGGTGTACCTAATAAAGTGGCCGGTGAGTGTATATGGAGTATGCAAACCATGGCCATCTTGTGGATGCTTTAGAAAACTACATTTCCCATAGTTTTTGTCGAGTCAATATGGATGTGTCTTAAATGTACAGGAATGTCCGTTATAATCAGGTCACCTCCAGAACCAATCAGGCTCTCCTGTTTGGGCCTGGAGGAGAAGTTCAGTTACAACCGTTGGTTGGGGGTAGCAGAGTGTGCTCTTAGCACAGGGGCTGAATACAACTCAGTGTGGTAGCTGTAAAATATACCATTTCCTCCAGCATTACCAAGAGAAGTCTTAGCTTCTTATGCTGTACTACTGAATACCTCTTATCCTACAATTAAGTACTTTCGCAGAGAGAATTTTTCTCTGAATCCCCAGTCTGCTACTACCAAATACTACAGACCTGTTCATCCATACGCCTGGGATCAATACACAGTTCTCAAGTAAGTCTGTGGGACACGGATTTAAGAAAGAGCCCATAGCTGGACTGTTGAAACTTGAGAGTCTCCCGTCACAGTCCCCTGCTTCTGTATTTATGTGTACCCAGTTGTTGAGGCACAGCCCCCTGGATGCAGGCCATCATTAGCATCATATATAGTAAACTACCCAAGTACCTACAAGTTAGCAAAAGAGACAGTTATCTAACTACTCCATTACCTGATTACTTGGATATCTCTTATAGCAGTCACTGTATTGTTTGTGAAGTTCACAATTATCATCATCATAACTGTACATTTGTATTACCTCGTCCTGCTAAGTAAAGGAGCAACAACTATCCCCGAAACTTGGTTGTCTGTCATCATTGTCAGGTGCCATGTTGGGGACATTCGAATGTTTCTCTGGATATCCGGGACCAGGGTCATCCTACTGGCCATACTGTGTATCCTACCCGTGACATATATATAGACCTGACCCCAGCACCATCGGTATCCCGGTTGTTACAATTGTTCCTCTGTATGAACAACACAGGGCTAATTTTATCTCCATGGATGACCATGTTCCTGCTCATTAAGGTCACATCATCAGGGAACGGCTGTTAGAGACTGGGGCACCTTAAATGCAGTGATTTGCAGCTTCTGCAAACCTGAAGCCGCTAGAAAACCTGTGTAGAAGCTCGTAACTCTGTACCCCTAAACCTCATGTCAGGGACCGGTCAGGTACACACACACAGACACGGACAAGTGGGCCCTGACTCTGATCCCAGCCCCTGTCCCTGCCTTTTGGGGAACCCGACTCCTTAATAGGCCGGCCTCAACCGGAAGACTGATGGCTGCACTGAAATAGGTGCAACACAGACAAGACAAACAGACACAGAACAAATAAGCGAAGTCGGGCAGTCCAAAGTTGGCAACAGTACGGGCAGCGCGGTACAGAGATGTGAGACAAAAGGATAAACAGAATACAAGCCAAAGGTCAATACCGGTCGGGCGCAGCAGTACAAAATCACTAGGAAAAGAGAGTAGTCAGGAGAACAGCAGGGTCAAATACAGAAAAGGCGAAAGCAACAGGAAGGGCTAGCTAAAGCAAAAGACCTCTATAGCAGGCACAGGTAACTGGTGAAGGCATCTTTAAATAGGTGAGCAGAGGACACAGAACAGAGGTGATTAGTGGAAGAAACACAAAACTAGATAGGGAAACAAAGCTGTCAATCAAGGAGGAACACTGGTTAACTGAAAGAGTGCTGGAGGATTCCTGGTCACGGGCGTTGGCCAGGAATCAATTACCTACAGGGAAAGAAGGACTCAGTTCACACTAGTGAATAAAAATACAAGGTATTACGTTAAAAACCATGGTTTACGTCGTACGAGCCGTGGCCGGCGACCAGAGCCAAAGGCAGGGGGCGTGCCAGGCACAATCATGACACCTCAATGGCCTGGTGTGCTCTACAAGAAGAGTGGGATGCCATGCCTCAACAGTCAATAACTCGACTTGTAAACAGCATGAGATGTCGTTGTCAAGCCACATGACACTTTATTGAGACATTGACATTTTTTGATAGTGTATACCCCCCAATGTTGTTGGCTTTTGTTTCATTCAATTGTTTAAGATAAGAAAATCAACATAGCATGCTACGACTTAATTGTTCTACTTTTAGGATAAAATATTGCTGTAGTATGAAATGTTTACGTTTTACATAAATTTCACCCAAAAGCCAAATATCCCTAAATGTTTGTGATTATTGTACCTGCCTATCTACCTACAGGGGGACATATATCTAACTATCTACCTACATAGGACCTATATACCTACCTATCTACCTACAGGGGCATATATACATACCTATCTACAGGGGGATGTAAATCTACCTATCTACTACAGGGGGCGGTGTGGTGGTGTATTTACTGTTATGTGATGTTGACCTGAGCTGGTGTCTGAACACTTATATTTCCACTTGTATAGTGGCAGCATACACTTGTCTCTGATTGTAATGGTGAGTGCACACCTGTCCCTGACCCTGTGATTAGTGGGTTCTCTATGCCACTTTTTACTTTCTTAATTGTGTTTATAGTGTTGTTTATTTTAGAATGTGGTGAGGTGAGTGACCAAGGCAAAAATTGGAGGTGGATATTGTATGTGGGATTTGTGCCAAGGCTGCTTTTTAGTCATAAACTTATCCCATAAATAAAATACCCTCACACAGCTTCATGTACAGAAAAGTAAAAATATTTTAACGCTTAGAATATAGACTTGTAAAAAGAGGCATGGTGTGAAAAGCAGGGGTGAGGTCTGTAAACTGTGGCTGCAAACCTACCGACAGGGCAGCAAAAGTTCTAGCTATGTCTCTCTACCACATCTTTAGTGTGTTGTGGTTCCTAAGAACAATCAATACCACGCTAATCAAATAGCAGACGTTTCTCACCTCTTGCTAGCTGTGGAGCCGCAGTAAAGTTTGGATGCAGGGGATTGCTTGAGGAACCAATCTGCAATGAGCCCTTACACCTCCATCCTACCAACACTACCCTTACCTCTTGCTTTGTACATGATTTATGCAGATTTTTTTTTTAGGTACAACAGTAAATTGTGGTGGATTTTTGTAATAGTAAACAGCAGTTAATTATGGTAGATTTTGATAATGATACACAGCACTAAATGACAGTGGATTTTGGTTGTGGCACAAAGCAGTAAATTACAGTGAAATTGGTGAGTGATTTATATGATTAAATTATGGTGGATTTTACCAGTGATACACAAGACTAAAAAGTGTAAGTGTATGTGAAAGTGTAGTTGTGTGTAAAAGCACATGAAGTGTATCAGAATATGTGGCATAGAGCTTGAATGGGTTTTCTCATGGACACTATTGTGTTGACTTTCACATATGTGTGGGCCTTTATAAAGTGTAATCATACATGACAAGACTATACCGATAATCATACATAGACAGACTGGGAGCACTGTACTACGGCTGAATTGGTAATTTTTGGCAAAAAGAACATTAGTATGGGCTTTACACGTCTGTGTGGGTCCTCTGAAAGCAAAAGTAAGTGCAAAGAGCACATACAACACACTTGTGTCTCTATTATGGGGCTAGCATATTTTTTGTTAATGAAGATCTCGGTAAGGGCCTATACTTTTGAGACCCTATGGTTCAGTTTTTTGTGACTGTGACTGTGACAGATGGCTTCTGTGCAGTCTATTTCTGCTTTTAGCCTGGTATTTGTCTTCCAATTAAAGTCCTAATAACAACCCTTTTGGCCACTGTGTTAGTGCTGTGGTAAAGATACATTCACATCTGCGAACAGAAATCCACTAATAATAGCAGTACAGATACCTTTGCATGACAAACACCACCAGTTTTCATCACTGTGTGAGTCATTTTATTGGATAAATAGCACAGCATATTGTGCTATTCTTTCTATTTTTACTGACTCTCCTGCGCAGATGTGAATATAGCCATAGGTAAAACCCATCTGCTCCCGATGACACTGAAATCACTGTATGTATTTTTCCCAGCTTTTTTTAAAGGTTAAGGTTAGAGTTAGGGTTAAGGTTTCCAAGATCTTTCCCAGATGTTCCCCAAATGTATGCCAGTGTTCCTATGCAATTTAAACTCATTTGACAGATGAAGATGCTTTCCAGAGAAAATACTTGGGATTCAGGCTTGTCCTGAATCCAGAATATTTGGCCATCTTTACCTGAACTGCTCTCAAATCAAACAAAGACCAATGTAACCAAAACCATTCATAATATGTCTCCTGGAATGCCCAGGTGGCTCACAGCCTGGTCGTGCTTCCCAACAAGTTCATACATGAATAGACACCCATGGGTCAAATATCAGGTCCTGTTTCCCATTACAAAGTGTGCCTCACTATCTTACCATTCTGCTGTCAGCTTAATCCAAAACTTCTTAAGATTACCGTTATTGAACAAATACTTAAACATTAAATATATAATTTATTATAACAAGAACTCCAGTTTATCTCAATGAAACTACTTGAGACTGTTTAATAAATGCATTTATTTATTATTTTTTTCTTTAACCTTCACATCACATACAATGGGACCTTGGCATTCAAGTATTTTTAACATTTGTCCCATTTCACCCCATATTCTTCTTTCAACCACAGTACCAATTCTTTCTTCTTTCATTTTTCTACTGATTTATTTCCTTTAAGTTTTTGTTATTACTATATTTCTGTTATCCTTCCAATTCAAGTATTCAGCTGTTATACCAGTAAAGTAAAATCCTATTATCGAGGTGCCTTTATATATTGAATTATTTGTGAAGGAGTCATCCTTTCTATCCTTAGACCTCTTTGCTTTCTTTTGCACACTCTCTGCACTGAAATTGTTTTGGTTTCCATGATGATGTGAAGAAGCTTTTATCTGCTTCCATATTTCATTCAATTATGTTGAATGCTTCCACCTCTTTGACTTTAGCATCCTAGCCACTACAAGGATGAGCTGCATGTCACATACCTTTTACTCATTCTTATAGAAAAGTTCCCAGTTCCCTTGATGACACGTCTGATTAGTAGTGTTGAGCGATTATTATCGACAAAGTTGAAATCGGCACGGTTTTTATGTTGATCGGAATTTTTCGATCACGCGATAATTTAGGGGGAAATCTGCACATAATCTATTAATATCGCACCATTTTCGTCACTTCCTGTCATTTTGGCGGCCAGCAAATCAGCTTAGAGAATAGAGCAGGGTGAGCTGGGTGTGCGACGTCATGACTGGGATGTGTATGGTTGTGATTGGCTGGAAAAATCACATGACCTTTGTTGTTCATAGAACAGCCCTTCCTGTTCAGCATCAGTGTGTGTCTGTGTCTCATAAGAGCAGGACGTGTGCTAGGTCTCTCTCAATACAGCTCAGCGAAACAGTTCTCTTTGTTCACACAGACAACTATGCTTTTTAGTGTGAACATTAGAACATAGGTAGATTAGAGAATTTCAGTTTTTAGTTACTTAGGCTGAGAATTTTAAAGAAGCATCTAACGCTGTACAGCCGCGGAGGTGGAGGGGGTGGGGGGTGGGGTGCGGGCGAACACAGACAGACAGGCTGGCAGGCTTTTGAAAGGAGAGTGGATATTGTGCAGCCCAGACTCTGTTTTGACCCTGCAGTGAAATGGGTCTTTATTAACAGTTTGTGGCCAGTTTTTGGTGAAATATTAGCTTGTATTTTGTGCAGGCTGCACTTATATTAGGATACAGATCTTTTCTAGTAACTGCAGGTGTATTTGATAGGTGCAAAACTCACCTTTTATTGTCTGTACACGATTTAATTAGGTTTTTTTCACTTTGGCGCAGCTCAGTTTTGTTCAAAGACCCACTTTGTACTTACAATAGGATACAGAACTTTTCTACTCACCTCAGGTGTATTTATAGGTGCAAAAAAGACGTTTTATTATCCATACACAATTTAATGAGATTTTGTTCGCTTTGGCGTGGCCATTTTTGTTAAAAGACCCATGTTGTACGGATATCACAATACAGAAATTTGCTTGTAATTGGTGTTGTATTTCATAGGTGCAAAAAACCACTTATTATTATCAGTACACAATTTAATTACGTGTTTTTCACTTTGGGGAAGCTCAGTTTTGTACCAAGACCCACTTTTTACTTTAAATAGTATACAGAACTTTTCTAGTCACCGCAGGTGTATTTCATAGGTGCAAAAACCACCTATTATTATCAGTACACAATTTAATTAGGTTTTGTTCACTTTGGCGCAGGCCATTTTTGTTAAAAGACCCATCTTGTACGGATATTACCATACAGAAATTTGCTAGTAATTGGTGTTGTATTTCATAGGTGCAAAAACCACCTATTATTATCAGTACACAATTTAATTACGTGTTTTTCACTGTGGCGCTGTTACGGTCTGGAGGTGGATCCACTGGACCACCGCAGGTGATGGCGTAAGCCCACACCAGGGAGTGGAATCTAAGTGGAACCCGATATTCACCAGAGCCCGCCGCAAAGCGGGATGGTCTGCTGCGGGGGGTTTTCCCACCAGGTCACTACCACGGCGGGGCTTGCCTGGGGTGGCCCCCAAAAGGGGCAAAGTACAGAAAAACCGGGGGAAAGGGCGCCAAAAGGGGGCTCCCTTGGGTTTCCGTAACAAGCAGGAGGCGGGGCAGGCAGCAAGGTTCTAGAGCGGGGCCCTTCTTTAAAACGGAAAGGGCAAGCCCAGGAACGCTTTTAACATTTTCACCAGGGAAAAACAAAAAGGGAATCCGGCAGGGCCGGGGCATTGAAAGGGCCGGGACTAAATAGGACAGTCCCCGGGGAAATAAACCAATTCCCGGCGCACCCCCCTTTTTTAAATTTTCAAATTGCCGCGAAAAACCCCCGGGCCCCTAGGGCGGAAAGCCCTCCGGGGGCCCGGGACTACAGCTGAGAAAAGGAGCGGGGCCTGGGGGTTAAGGAGCCCCCGGGGGGGAAACCGATCACGAGGGGCCCCAAAAACCCCGACGTGGGGGGACGGGGCTTCCGCTGGAGCGGGGGCAGGGGCCGCCCTTTGGCCCCGGGGACAGGGGTCGAAAGGGGGGCCGTAAACATCCCGGGCCAACCCCCCCCCGGGGGCCCCCCCCCCCCCCTTGGGGCCCCCCTCTCTTACTGGAATGAAAAACTCTGGATGAGGCTGCGGTTCAGGAAAATTCTCCCCCGGGCCCCAAACCTCTTTTTGGGGCCCGAAGCCCCTCCAGCCCAAACCCGGGAAAAGTAACGTTTTTTCCCCTAGTTCCCCTTTATCCCAAAATTTTCCCCTTGGGACCCCCAAAAAACATTGGGGAAATCACCACGGGACGGGGGGAGGGAGGGGCCTTCGGGGAAAAAGGGTTTTAAGGACCAGGGGTTTTTCAAAAAGAAAACATGAAACGCGTTGGGGATTCTCATCGAAGGGGGGAAAACCCCGGATTTTTGTATGCTCCCACCCGGGGGGTTGATGCGGCTGATGCCCTCAAAGGCCCAGGAAACGGGGACCCAGTTTGTGAGAAGGGCATCATTAAGGCGGAAAAATTTTGAACAGAGCCACACAAAACGCCTTTTTCACCGGAAGAAAACCGGAAAAAGGGATTCTTCTCTTGGTCCCTTGAGTCTTCATGGCCCTCGGGGGGCAACGCGCGGAGCGGGCCGACTGACGGGTCTGGGACCAGAGGGCCTTCATTTCCCCTTTTGAACCAGGGGGGTTTTCCGGGGCCCGGGAAAAAACCCTCGGAGGGGGGTTCCCAAGGGGGAAAGGAGGCGGGGATCCCACCCAAAACACGATGTAAAGGGGGGGCCCCCGGGGGCTCGGGACCAAAGGGATTTTATAAGAAAAAAAACCCCCCCAAACGGCAGAAAATTTGGGCCCCATTTCAATCGGGCCCGTGCCAAAAGACGAAATACGAAGGGTAAACATCCCAAAAGGACCGGGTTTGACCCCCCTCCCCCTTTTGGCCGTTTCTTCGGGGTTTTGGTAGCCCAAAAAGAAAGTCAAGCTTCCCCCTTTAAGTTGGGTTTTTGCACGGGTTTGGGCCAAAACCGGGGAAAATTTGAACCCCCCGGGCCCCTAAAGAAAATTTCTGAGGGAGCCCCCAAGGGCAGCCCGGGGAACCCCCAAAGGGAGGAAGAATAGCTCAAGCCAGGCGGGGGGGCAGATGGCAGCCCGGGCAACAGGACAAAATTTCCCTTTTTTGGGAAAAGCATCGTAATCACCCAATAATGGTTTTTTCCCAAAACGACGGAGGGGAAGGTCAGTTAAAGGGAAAGGGTTCCATCGAAATTTTGGGCCCGGGGTTTCCCAAAGGAAGGGGAAAATGGCTGAAGTGGGCCCTTTCCCGGGGCTTGTAAACGTGGGCCATTTTTTTGCGGGCACGGGGATCACAAGACAAAAACGAAGATCCCTTTAACACCCTTTTTTTTTTTCCATTTCCCGGGGCCCCCAATAGAACCCGGGAAAACAGGCAGAAAGTTTTTTGGGGCCCGGAGGGCCCGGGCCACCAATGAGCAATTTTTCCCCCATTTTGGGAAAAACGTCTGCGGAAAAGCAGGGGCACATAATCCTTCCAAAAAGGCCCCTTCCGGAGGTCCACGGGCCCGGCTGGATGAGGCCCTCTTAAAAGGAAAATTTGTGCTCAGGGGAGAAGTTACCCTTCACCCCCCAAACGCCCGGGGGAAAGGGGGAAAAGGGGGGCATCAGCTTCACATTCTTCTCGCTGGCCCTTTGAAGTGGATCGAAAACCAAAACCCGGGGGGAGAAGAAAGTAAACCCCCACCCTGGCGTGGGTTAAGCCGCTGAGCCGTCTGCAGATATTGGGGGTTCTTGTGGTCCATTAAAAATAGGGTTTTGGGAAAAACGGGCGGCCCTCCAGCAGATACCCCCCCACCCCCCGGGGCCCCAATTTTTAAATGGTTTAGAAAGCTCCCGGGCCCAAATTTCGGGGTAAATTCCCTGGCCGATAAAAAAAACTTTCTTGGGAAAAAAAGGGCCCGGCACGTTTACATTTCTTCCCCGGGGGGGCCCCTTTTTTTCGTAAAAAATTTGCTCCGGCTCCCCACAGATGAGGCACCACCCAGGGGTAAAGGGGGTTTCGGGGAATCCGGGAGAGCAAGGATAGAGGCCGAAGAAAAGGGGGCGTTTGGGAGCTTTCAAAAAAACGCCTCCCCGGCCTTTCGACCAAGGCCCCAAGCTGCGGGATTGGCTTGACTCTTGGTGGGGGAAAAACCTTTTGGGGCCCCCCCCCACCACATGGAAAAGGGGGGGAATGAACGGGCGATAGTATTGCAAAAGCCCAAGAATCGCTGGTTTGCCTGCAAATCGACGGGGCGGGGCCACTGCAAAAACAGCAGATAAGTTTCGCGGATTCCTTTCCCTAGGGCCTTTGGCCCGAATGACATTTAACCCCAAAAAAAACCCCGGGGGCCCATTTCTGATGGAAAACTTTCCCCAGCTTGGGTACAGGTGGTTCCCCCGAAACGCCAGTCCCCTACAAACATGGAAAAGGGTGGTCTCGGGGTTTCGGAGAAACCCCCAGGAAGTCATAAAGGTAAAACCCCCACGCAAGGTTTGAGGATGTCCCTGAAGAGGGTCATTCACTAGTTTCCTGAAAGCCCGGGGGGGGCTTTGGGGCACAGTCCGAAAAGGGAAATCACCGGGTTTACTCAAAGTCCCCGGGTCCCTGGTTTTGGGAAGGCCGTTTTCCCATTCGTCCCCCTTTTGGGGACCCCCGGACCAAGGGGTAGGCCCCTCCAAATCCAACTTAAAAAAGATTTTGGGGCGCCCTGCGGGCGGTAAAAAACAGTTCCTTGTCAACCCGGCAGGGGGAAATACCGTTTTTTAAACCCGTGATCTTGTTAAACCCCAGTAGTCTATGCGGGGCCCGGGAAAGGAAACCATCCTTCTTCTTTCAAAAAAAAAACCCTTCCCCCCCGCGGGGGAGACGGGGAAACTTGGCGGATGAACCCCTTCCTGAATTCTCCCTGGTTTGAAACTCGGCATGGTTTGAGCCCTCAGGAACCGACATTTTTTTAGACTCGGCCCTCAGGTAGGACGGGTACCTGCAAAAAAGCCCAATTTGGAAAATTTGAAAGGGACATGCGGAGGCAAAACTCTCGGGTTTGGGGTCTCTCAAAAAAACACATCGCAAACTCAGAAAATTTCGGGGGCACCCCGGGGCATGGCTCCTGTAGGGTTTAAGCGATAGCAGGAAAGCCCCCGGGCCGGGTGCCACCAAAAAAAGGGCCCCCCGACAGCGGGGCCCCCCAAACCCCAAAATCACCTCTCCAGTAGACCAGTCCAGGATAGGAAGTGGGAAGCCTAGCCTTTGTGGGGTCCGAAAAGGATCGCCGACGGGGGACCCAAAGGAAACACAATGGGGAAGGGGGATTTTTTTCCTTTTCCCCCAGGGGGGGGGCCCCCCCAAAATTGGAGGGGACAGGGGCCTTGGAAAAGAACGGGAAAAGGGTTTGCACGGACCCACTCCCCGCTGAGGATGAGATGCCCAAGGGCGGTTTTTTTTCCCAAACCCGTACCACGGAAAAGCCGATACTGCTTACTAAGGCTGGGGGAATTAATTTCCCCCGGCGGGGGTCCAGAAACCCGGGAACCTGGAACTAAAAACCCAGACCTGAAAAGCCCCTGCAAAAGGCATCAACAGGCTTGAGGGGAAAGGTTTGTTGCCCTGGGAAATGCCTCTCCCCCAGACCCTTTAGGTGGGGGATTTTTTCCTCCCAAGGTTTTGGGGCGCTTGGGGGAAATTTTCCTCCAAAAGGGCCTGGGGCGCCACATTTAAAGGCAAAAATTTCCTTTGCCGCCGCTGGGCCAAAACCCCTTTCCCAGAGAGGGGAGCCCGATCAATCCCATGGGCTGTCGGTTTGGGTTTTGGCGGCGTGGGGGCGGAGGGCCCCGGGGAAAAACCCGGTTGCCAGCCCGAGGAACCCCGAATTTTGGGGGCCCGGAAGGAACTTTTCTTGCAGAAGCCCCCCTCCCCCCCCTTTCATTGAATGAAAGGTCGATGGGGGGTTTCGCTAACCGGTTTCCAAGTGGGCGGGAGGGAAGACGGGAGGTCTCTAGGGGCCAAAGACTCTTTAATTTGGTTTGAAAATCCTTTCTTGAAAAAACACACAAAGGTTCCTCGTTCCATGATAGTTAGGGGGGCCAAAACTTTTAGGGAATTTTGTACCGGCTAGTCCCTGCGGGGACGGGTTTCCCCCTGGGAAGGTTTGAGGGGGGCTGTCCCCCAGCGGGAGGAGGCAGGGGGCGGGTTTCCCCTTCGAAGACGTTGCGGAACTCACTGGGGCCCGACTGTAGTCCGTTTTTCCTGGTTTGCCCTCTGCCCCCCTAGTTGGTGAAAACCCCAAATCCCAAAGGGGGCCTTCCCCGGGCGAGGAGGCGACCACAAACCCCCCCTTCGCCCTTTTCAGACGGAACGACCGGGCCATCAGCTCCACGTGAAATAGAGCTTTGGGGTTTATGAACCCCCGCATAGTTTGGGTTTCACCGCTGAATTTTGGAGGGGAGTGACATCCAAGTTTGGGGTCCCCTGGGACCACGGGAACCCGTTGGGGGCAGGAACAACTGGAGCGGGCGGTGATTTGCTGCTAAACGGAGATGGGGCTGCAGCCCCAAAGGAGGAGGGGTTGCTCGGCTGCTGCGCTGCTGCGCAAATCTGTTGCGATTGCTTGACCACAACGGGGGGATTGCTGGCAACCCCGGGAAAGGGGCACCTTGGGGGTTTCCCGGGGCCCGGATCCTACTTTTAAACGGTTTTGGAGGGATCCACGGGAAACCACCGCGGGTAGGGCCCGTAAGCCCACACCGGGGAGTGGAACCCCTAAGGGGAAACCCCCGGGTTTTTACCAGAGCCCGCCACAAACCCGGGATGGTCTTTTCGCTGCGGGGGGGTTTTCCCACCAGGTCACTACCACGGGGGGGGGCCCTTCCCCTCCCGGTGGGGGCCCAAAGGGGGAAGGTTGGGGAAGAAAAAAAAACAGAAACGGCAGGCAAGCTCGTGTCGTAACAGGCAGGAGGTCGGGGGACGGGGCGGCTCTGGTTCATAAGGTAACCCAAGCAGGAGGTCCAGGGCGGGGCAGAAAGGGGTTCGTAGACGAAAACTCCCGGTAACACGGTAAGGAAAGGGCCGGGAAACCCCTTCTGGAACACTTTCACCAGGGAAATATCCCCAACCAAAAAAATTTCCGGGCGGGGGCCCGGGAAAGGAAGGGGCCGACTAAATAGGAGCGTGCCCGGAAAAAAAACCCAAATTTTCCCCGGCGCACTCCCCCCTTTAAATTTAAAAATTGCCGGCGCGCGCCCCTAGGGGCGGGCTACGCCCCCGGGGCCCGGGAAACACGGGCTGAGCAGGAGCCGGCCGGGTAAGTGGGCCGGAGGGGACCGTTGCACGAGGGGACCCCTAAACCCCAATTTTCGGGAAAAGGGGGTTTCCGCTGGGGGGTGGGGGAAAGGGGGCCCCCGCCTGCAAACCCGGGGACAGTGGTTGCAGGGGGTCCGTGACAGCGCACCCCATTTTGTTGAAAGACCCATTTTTTATTTTTATTTACTATACAAAAATTTGCTAGTAATTGCAGGTTTTTTTCCCATGGGTGAAAAACCCACCTTTTTTTAATCCTTATTCCCATTTTTTTACTTTTTTTCCCGGCCCCTTTTTTGCTCATAAAAGCCACCTTTTAACTTAAAAATTTGGGAATTTACGGGAAATTTTTAGTTACGGGTGGGTTTTTTCATTGGGCAAAAAAAACAAACCGTTTTTATCCCATATAACTTTTAAATAGCTGTATTGCACGTGGTGCGGCCCTAGTTTTTTTCAAATAGCCACGTTGTACGACAATTCTGATAGAAAAATTTTCTAGCAACATTGTCATTGCTGCCAAAAACGCAATTTCTCATCCGTGTAACTTCTGAATAGTTTTATTGCGCTCGGTGAATCTCAGTTTGGTGCAGAAATCGCACTTGTATGATATTTTGTTGAAAACTATCAATTCCTAGTCCTATTGGGCAGTTGTAATTCCCTGGGACTGAAGGAAGAACACTGTTGATTTTGTCTTACGGTTCTTCCACCAGACCGCATTTCACAGGTATCCGCTAGAAACATTTCAGTTTCTAATCCTAGTTGGCTGTAGGAAATTAGAGGGATTTAAGAATAGCTGTGATTTGCCATCTTTTAATAAGAGACTGTCAAAAACTCTTCCAAGGCCGCTATATCTCTGTGACAGCTCACTGGGTGAGCTGGGTGGATGTCTCTGGTGGTGACAGTGGCTCTAAGGCTCGGCGCACGCTCTTCAAAACCGCAGGGATGGTGCAGGGTTCTTTCCCCCAAGGTCCTCTGGTGGCATTACGTGTGCAGAGAAACCAGGCCGTGTTGAAATTAATCTGTCTTGGAGACCGTCCACACACAGGTCAGGAGCTGTGGACGGCTCTCCACAACGAGACCGAGCGCTGGCTGGGTGACATGAACCTTGTGCCAGGCAAGGTGCTGTGCGATAATGGTCGAAATCTGCTGGCCGCCCTTAAGATCGGTAGGCTGGAGCACATCCCTTGCCTGGCACATTTCATGAACCTTGTCGTCCAGAAATTTCTAAAGCGCTACCCGGGTTTGGACTGCCTGCTGAGGAAGGCTCGAGGTCTGAGCTCGCACTTCTGCCATTCGCACCCTGCTTCGTCCCGCCTGGCTGCGTTGCAGCGTCAGCTGGGCCTCCCCGTCAACCGTCTCATTGTTGACGTGGCAACACGCAGGAATTCCACCCTCCACATGCTCCAGCGATTGTGGCAGCAGCGCAATGCCATTACACAGTACGAAGTGACACATGGCCTGACAAGCAGCGGTGTGAACCTCAGGGTGTTGAGCCACCGAGAGTGGAGGCAGGTGAAAGAGCTCTGCACCATCCTTGCCAGTTTTGAAGACGCCACCAAAATGGTCAGTGTGGAAAATGCCCTTGTCAGCATGAGCATTGTGGTGATCTTAGTTCTGGAACCATCGTTGGACACTCTGAAACATCAGGTCCCACCAGCGACGGAGGAAGAGACTTGCACAGATGCGGACACGGAGCCTTTCTCTCCGTCGAATCCACAAGGCCCGACAGTTTCTCAATTTTATCGGTCTTCATTAGGCAGTGGTTCGGGGTCCAGGGCTAGTGCAACGCGGCGCCTCAGCTCTCAGGGTGCATCATCTGACGCAAGTCAGGGCTGTGTTGAAGCTGTGCCGGAGAAAGAGGAGGAGGAGGAGGTATTCCTGGACACTGACGTTACCGATGTCCCTGCCTTGGAAAAAGGTTTGCGCGAATTTGAGGCGGAGGAGGAAGATGAGGAAGATCAGTTTGCTAGTGCCCCCCTCGACCCAGAGGCTTGGGAAATCAAGGCTCCATCTCTCACATGAGTGCTTGGATGCTCCATTTCCTCCAACATGATCCTCGCATTAATGCCATCAAAATGAACAACAGTTACTGGGTGGCCACCCTCCTGGATCCCCGGTACAAAACAAAACTCAGCACTTTCCTTCCACCCACCCAACTAGAGAGTAAAATGCAGGAAATGGAGACCTTGCTGATTGATCAACTGGAGACATCTGTTTCGTCTGCTTCACGTTCTTCAAATGTCACGGTGGAACAACATCAGCGACGTGATAGCAGTAGAGTGCCAAGTAGCCGTATCGGCAGCAGCAGGCAATGTGGCAGACGCCTAATGGGTGACCTCTGGCAATCTTTATTTACCACCTTACCAACGCATGTAATGCAGGGCACACATACAACACACAGAGACCAGCTTAAGATCATGGTGCACGACTATCTGCGTCTCAACACCGATGTTTTTGGATGTGTTCTGGACCCAATTGACTTCTGGGTATCCAAAATGGATGAATGGCCCGAGCTCGCTCGCCACGCCATAGAGGTGTTGTCCTGCCCAGCAGCCAGCGTCATATCTGAGCGGACTTTCAGCACAGCTGGAGGAGTCATTACAGACAAACGTATCCGGCTTTCCACAGATAATGTAGATCGTTTGACTTTCATCAAGATGAATCTGGCATGGATCTCTGATGATGTTGTGGCCCCAATTGCCGAGGTCACCGATTAGTTGCCGGCATACTTCACATTCCTCTTCAAACAGAAATGGTCCTCTTGAAAACTTTTTTTTCAAATGATCATTTCTTACTGCAATTTTTATTCTCAGTTCCCAAAAGTTCATTTTGCTGGTTTTGCTGTGAGGAGACTGTAAAAGACACCAAGGTTTCATGACAAAACCGTATTCCATTTACTCACTTCATCTTTAGAATTTTTCGCATTGTCAATGGTTTTGGGGTCATGTTGCTGTGAGATACAGCTATAATCATGGTCCTTTGGAACAGAAATGTGGCTTCTAAGTGGCATTTCTCCCTCACAATTTTTAACAGTGGCTGAGAAGTCATTTTATAATTTTTTGGGTCATGGTGCTGTGAGATACAGCTATAATCATGGTCCTTTGGAACAGAAATGTGGCTTCTAAGTGGCATTTCTCCTTCACAATTTTTAACAGTGGCTGAGAAGTCATTTTTATAATTTTTTGGGGTCATGATGCTGTGAGATACAGCTATAATCATGGTCCTTTGGAAAAGAAATGTGGCTTCTAAGTGGCATTTCTAACAGTAGCTGAGAAGTCATTTTTATAATTTTTGGGTCATGCTGCTTTGAAATGCAGCAATACTTCAGGTCCTATTATAAAAAAATGTGCTTTCTAACAGACATTTGTCCTTCACAATTGTCAAGAGTGGCTCAAGGGTCATGTTTTGAATTTTTGGGGGCATGTTGCTGTGAAATGCAGCTATACTACAGGTCCTATTCTAAAAAATGTTGTTTCTAACAGACATTTGTTCTTCACAATTGTCAAAAGTGGCTCAAGGGTGATGGTGCTGTCAGAAACAGGAATAGGTAGGACACTGTTAATGGACACATATTGCAAAATGACTTGTTTTTGCAAGATCTTTAACATAGCTAGCAATCCCTGTAGTGAGGCAACCCATTTAATACATTTTAAAAAAAAGAGAAACAAAGATGTGGTGGGATTCCATCCTACTTTAAAAATGTGTTTTCTAGAATTAAACTACTAAAAAACTGGCATGCACAAAATAGCTGATACAAATATTCCTCTGAATTGTACAAGGAAGGTACAGGAAGACTTGAACAGATGTAGGTTACCCAGGACAGGCATAGGCAACGTCCATTACAACTAAAATGGTGGTTTAAAGACTCCTTTTTCAGGCACATTCTAAATCTGTGGGTCATACAGGTTTGGGGCTCATGCTGTGGCCCAGGACAATAGAAAGAAAAACACAGAGGTGGCGCTCTATGGTGAAAGTACGTCTGAAGTAAAGCAATTAAAACAACAAATAGAAAAGGTGCTCACCTCGAGCTGTTGTGCGTATTATTATAGAGGCACAACACTCGTACGGGCATGGGTGGCTCTCTCCGAGCCTCGGAATAGCAGGCGCAGGTCACTCTCTCCGGAGCCGCAAGCAGGCAGCGGGAACGAACAGCAAGGATGAGGATGAAAAATATGGACCCGGCCTGTAACACATTTTTATCTGAAGAAGCGCCTGATGGTGCGAAACGCGATATAAGTGTGTGTTTTATATATGGAAAGGGTAACTCTCTTTTTATTTTTAATGGAATAAAAAACCTTTAATTAAAACCATATCCTCGCTAATCACGAGGGTTTTTTTTCCTTCTGGAATTGAGCGCCGGGTCCATATTTTTCGTCCTCATCCTTGTGGCCCAGGACAAATATAGTCAATGTCCAGTTCAACTAAAATGGTGGTTGAAAGACTCCTTTTTCTGGCAGTTTTTAAATCTGGGGGTTAGACAGGTTTAATGGTCATACTGTGGTACAGATCAGGTATAGTCAATGTCCAGTTCAACTAAAATGGTGGTTGAAAGACTCCTTTTTCTGGCACTTTTGAATCTGTGGGTCATGTAGGTTTGGGGCTCATGCTGTGGCCCAGGACAGATATAGTCAATGTCCAGTTCAACTAAAATGGTGGTTGAAAGACTCCTTTTTCCGGCACTTTTTAATCTGTGGGTCAGACAGGTTTAATGGTCATACTGTGGTACAGAACAGGTATAGTCAATGTCCAGTTCAACTAAAATGGTGGTTCAAAGACTCCTTTTTCCAGCACTTTTTCATCTGTGGGTCATGCAGGTTTAAGGGTCATGCTGCGGTCCCGGACCGTTATAGTCAATGTACAGTTCAACTAAAATGGTGGTTAAAAGACTCCTTTTTCCGGCATTTTCATTTTTATTATCATCTGTGGGGTCAAGATAAAATGGTTAAATTTTAAAGGGGTCATTTAGCCTGCGTTCCAGGACAGGGATAGTCAATGTCCAGATCAAGTAAAATGATGGTTCACATAATACTGCCTTCTGGCACTTTTTAATTTGTGGGTCATGCAGGTTTAAGGGTCATGCTGTGGTACAAGACAGGGATAGTGAATGGTCTGTGGCTTTTATAACCTAAGTGAGTTGCCTAAAATGTAGCGCGTATCCATTTGACTGTTGTGGATGTTAATTCCAGCTTCTCCAGCCCTGTTTGGGTGTAAGAATGAAGGTGTTGTTCCTCTCCCATAGACTTAAATGGTCATCGGCGATAATCTTTTATCGACTATCGGAAATCATCTTGATAATTGACGATATTGACTATCGACCCGATGACGATAGTCGACGTAATCGCTCATCACTACTGATTAGGCTAAAATTAGAACTATTTTAACATTTGTTTTATATGACTTTTGAAGATTATGAAACGCAAACAAAAAATGATACCATATGTTAGGTATTAAATTAATTATTATTAAATTAATTATTATTAAAGACCAAATCAATGCAAGAAAAGACACCTAACTAAAATATAACCTTTAATAGTAATCAATTAAAAAGAATATCCCATCTATACGGTGATAAAATTTTATGCTGAATCAACTTAAAGAGACTCTAGGGATCAGCTATTACATATATCATAAAATCCAAGGAATTAGCGAATAGATGGAGCTCACTCCCATTATAGGTAAGTAAGAATCCTACATCCAGTTCTGATTCACTAATCAGAGAACTCAAAATTATGTCAACCCAATGATGCTGGCATCTACAACGGGATTCACTTTTAATGTGTGGAAAAGGTCCTTAGACGTGGGGAAAATGAGTGGTATGGGAAGGGTAACACTCCAAGAACCATAAGGTTTTATTGTTTCCTTTTACCCACTACTACTATCTCATATCCAAGGCATAGGGAAAGGACTGAAAAAGCCACTGTTCACCTTCTATGGTTGCAAATCTATACCTCAGTGGAAAAAAGGAATAATCTGACCAATAGCCATCTAATACGCGTTTCGGGGTTTAGCCCCTACAAGACAAAGATTTCTTGAATGGTGTATCCACTGGGGTGTTCAATGACACCTATGGCACCTCCAGGTGGGATGTTTTGTTGCCTTTACATATTGAAATGCAATCACAAGTAAAAACAAAGTCCGCTCACCAAGCTTGCTCCTTACATAGTAAAGGCTGGGTGTGTGTGATTAGTTGGAGACACGGAGACTCCCAGTGGATGGCTGGGTGGTGATTACTGCCCAGCCATCTTGGCATGGTTTAGATGATTGCAATCTGTAGGAGTATATATTTGGTCTTTGGTATGTTTTTATTCAGCTACGATTAAGGGTACTTTCAAAACCCGAAACATGTCAGTATTGATGATGACCATCATATACTATGTTACGATTTTTAAAATATTTAATACATTTTTGGTATTAGGGTATGTTCACACAGTTTAATTACGCCGGGTGGTCGCGTACTCCCGCGGCGCGGGAGTGGGGGGGTGGTCGGCATCCCGCCGGCCCATAGACTGTCATTACTCATGGCGCGTAAGCGCCGTGAATAAATAACATGTCGATTATCTCCCCGCTCGTACAATATGATCGTATTGTACGAGCGGGGCGAGGAGGCGTAATCCATAGTTCTCTATGATGTGGAACCATGATGGGCATTTCGCTCGTAATGATGCCGACGCTCCAACAATAATGCCCTACCATGTGAACTTACACTTATATGGAGCTGGAGACAACATTCTTCTTCCTGCTGTACTAAAAGTGAGTATTTTGTCCCAGCATCACTGGGGATTGAACGAATTTTGGAGTCTCCATTTTGAATTGACTGGATGTAGAAGTCTTATATATTCACCATGGACTGTCTCATCTAATCGTAAGTTACTGTATCTCTGATGTTATGATATACCTGATAGCTGATCCCTAGGGCCTCTTTAAGCTGATTGAGTATCGACTTATTATTTCATTGTAAAGGTGGGATGTTCTTTTAAATTGGTTACTATTAAAGGTTATATTTTAGTTAGGTGTCTTCTTCTGCAGTTATTCTTTTGAAGATTATGCTCAGATTTTATTGCATAACATTTTGTGACTTTTATGCATGAATTCTTTGTCTATATAATAATAACCCTTTACCCAGTTGTAATTTGATGTTGGTGTATAAACTGTTTGGTTTTACTGTTTATGTATAACCTGACAAAGAAATTATTTTGATTTTAAAACTTGCCATCTGAAAAATAAAACTTGAAATAACTTAAAGTTTATTTCTCTGTTGCTTCCCTCCTGGCATCCTGGGGCTATTTCTAAGAAAAAAAAACGATCAGGGATGGAAGGATGGGGACTTTCTTCTAGCCATTTACTACTGTTTCTAACACAATAAAATGTATTGTATATGTAAAGTTAGTTAGGATTTAATCTCATAGACTGTGAGTGCAAACCTGTAAATTGCAGAGAAATGTCTGTGTGTTGGATACAGCGGTCCCTCCTTATACAATATTAGTTGGCTCTGGGACTACCATGGTATGTTGAATCCACTGTATATTAAAACCATAATTCTATGAAAACTGTTCATGAGTTCCAAAGCTGCTATTAATTACCCAACAGAATGCAGCATAAGGATTAAAGAAAATTACGGTAAGCAAATAACTAATACAGATAAAGCAATAAAGCTGACATATAACATCAGAGAGAGCTGCTGAAATCAGTTTCTATTTGACAATAGGAGCTTCTTTGGGTTATGTACCAAAAGAAAGAAGGCCGGGCTCTCACCTGGTGCCCAAAGGATCCTCCCATCCTAGCACATGTAAAGAACAGTATAGAACATGTAGTACCACACTGTACTGTAAATAGGCGCTACTAGACCACCAATCACTGCATGCACTTCACTAATACAGATGTTTTATCTGTAAACTGCTCATGATAATTGGTTGGATCTCCCAGTCAATCAAATGTACCACAGATCAGAAGTCTCTCTGAGATTGTAGGTGAGTGTAGTCTCAAGATATATAATAGGAAAGATCATTATATTGTGAAAATATTGTATCCTCAGGCCACTGTAACTTGATGGAGCACCACATATAAATGTTTAGATTTTTGTTATTTTGCTGTGCTGAATCTTTGTATTTTCTGATATTATTCTATGCAGCAAATAATGAAAACCCATTACACATAACTGCATGGTTATGGTGTGCATTACTTTCTGGGCTTAAATGCTGCTTCAGTTGTCACTAACACAATACAATTAAATTGAGGATAGATATAACTTTGTTTAATAAGACTTGGATTACCATGCATTAGGAAAATGAAAAATAATATTTGCATAGAGAATACTTAATACCTATAAAGATTTCCAAGGACAGTATCAACATTTTGGAAAGCTTTCAATTTAATAACAGTAAATAATTGGATGAATTGCACTTACAGAAAATACAAGTCTACTTCCTGCTATAAGGATTTCCTTCTGTCCTAAAGCAGTCTTTAACTTTTAGCAGAATTTTGGACAGTTTTCGACATACCACTGCTATAGCAGCAATCTAACATCCCTCTGGATATGTAGTGGTGACCTTGCAATGTTCTGTGCACTACCCCTTTTATACTATGTGTAACACATTTATATTTCTGAATAAGCCATGATGGAGAAGAGGGCTATCTCAGCTATAAAACTCAGGCAGAAAAGTGGCTGGATGGGCTTGGCTGTCTCAGTTTTAAAGGTAAGCCAGCCTCCTTCCAGCATGTCACTAGTAAGACAAGGGGGACTATGGGTAGCCCCCTCACTATGTCACGACCAAAGTGAAGCTACATCTCCTGGGTAGTGGGACATTGGCATTGAAATATGTAAAAGAACTAAGAATTCTATGCAGTATATTAGTGCTAATAAATTACATATTAACCACATTAAAGAACATTTTTATTGCACTGGGAAACCCCTTTATGTTGGGCCTTTAATAAAAGGAAACAACTATTTTGGTTGTCCTATTAGAATAAGCTTGTCAGAAACTGGCCAATTTCGTTGTGTCAGCTCATTCAACTTACTTTACGATGCTGAGCAGCCTATTCTAAGGTGAAAGCCAATATGTCTGGACATCCTGTTTCTGACTTGCTAAAAATGGCCACTGCAGCAAACCAGAAAATGTCTTTCATTAAAACAAGTTTTCGGAAGCCTGTATTAGTTTTCAATGTCAAACCCTCAAAAAAGAATTCCCGATGGACCATGTACCGATCATAATGGGATAGAAGAGTCCTACAGAATTGAAAAAGTAAAATGCAAGTGTAAGTCTAACCAGATGTATTCATTATTCAGGTTGTGCTACCTGGTTATCTGGTGGTCTAGCACTTTGATAGTCTCAAATATTCTAAAGTATCAACATTTTGTGGTATTTAGGTTCTTTAAACAGCATATTGTATAATACAGCTGCAAACATATTGTATAATACAGCTGCAAACAACATGTTGTATAATACGCCAGCGTCAGACAGGCTCGTCTTTTCTATTGCCGTCTATGGGGCTGCACGAATGATCGTATCTTTGGTGCTTTTAAAAAACTAAAAGTGGTGAAGATACGATCGTAATAGTGTACAGTGTAGACATAGCCTTACAGCTTCAAATCCAGGGGCATGTCTCTCCTCCCAGGAGGCATGTCTTCACTCACTGAAGACTAGTGACATCATCACACCCCCTCCCTGCTCCCTTCTGATTCATCATCATCATCATTCTGTGTGAGCAGTGGAAGAGAGAGGATGTCACAGCTCTGCAGACCTCCTGCAATGGTCAGTTCTCATGCCTGCAGAGCAGTCACCTCCCTCCACAAGCTCCTTGTAACCAGAACACCTGCATTGCTGTAAACGGTTATATATACAGTCTGATGAAATAAATGTGAGTAATGCACTTGTCTCCCCTTTGTTATCAGGCAGGAGGTAGAGGGGGAGCAATGTAAAAGGCTGCGTTATATGGTGGGAGAGTGAATCTAGCAGCTCAGTAATCACCCAGATCCTTCACATAGAGCTATCACTGGGAGATGAGCATAGAGGAGCTAAGGCAGCCTTTATTGCACAGACGGGGACAGCAGTCAGCACAGAAAGCTGTTTCACTTTCACACAGCTCAGAGGGGTGTAACTACAGAGAGAGTGCAGGCAGCCAATTACAGCACAAGGGGTGGATTCCGCCCAGGGGGCATGTCCCAACAGGGATGAACTAAATATCAGGCATCCAATCACAGCAAAGGGGGCGTGGCCTGACACCCAGGCTGCAGTTTTAGGTGAAGAATACACAGATTAGCTCGTAGCTGCTATACTAAATGATTTAGATAATACAAACCAATTGCAAAAGTGCTTATTTTTACTGTCCCCATCATTACAGATACTGTATGATCTTTGTAGCAAGAAAACCCCTTTCAAGGGAGAATATTGTGCCTCCTTATAAATGTAATACGATATAACATGACATTATTTTTTACCTCTTTATGCCTTTGTATGAAATCGGATGCATATGGATGAACAACTGAAGGCCCATGCATGTCTATGAAAGTTGTATTATGGCTCTATACAGAAGAGAAACAGTCATCTGCATGAGTCCTTAACTTTTTCTATGCAAATAAATTACTGACAGTAATCACATGCATAACTACATTTCTTTTGTTACTCTTTTGACATTCATTTTATGATATCCATTTTTCAATGGAAATTCTACAGTTTATTTCATAGGCTTAAGTCCATCAAATAGTTTTATCTCGGGAAAAGACATAATCCGATAAACAAGAACAATGTGGTGATGATGAGATATGAATATCTTCCAGAAATGTCACATTGACAATGCTATTGTGAAGTGATCTGCATATCTCAATGGATCAAATAGAACAATATACCAGCTTTATCCTCTGTGATGCTAATTTAGCTCCTTTCATATCACTTGTAGTCTTTTTTCAACTTGTTTGTTGACTGGTCTTCTGGAGAATTCTCATAAATCAACCTTTTGGACATTACAAACTTTTTGTATATTTTATGTATCACACATATTTAATTAACAGCATATTTATGATCACATGTATGAAACTTGCCCATACTCTACCTAAAGAAAAAAAACAACAGAAGATAATTAATTTAAATTTAATAATATACATCACCTCCACATATAAAAAATTTATGTTTAGAGTGAAGATGTCATATAATATATATGAATGTATATACACCCCTCACATTTTTGTAAATATTGTATTATATATTTTCATGGGACAACACTGAATCTCAAACTGTATCAGACTGTAAGGAAGTCTCTTCTAAAGATGATGCACAAGAAAGCACGCAGTTTGCTGAAGATAAGCAGACAAAGGACATGGATTGCTGTAACCATGACCTGTGGTCTGATGAGTAATAAGCGTGTGTGGCAGCAATCAGGTGAGACGTACAAAGACAAGTATGTCTTGCCTACAGTCAGTCATGGTGGTGGGAGTGTCACAGTTTGGGGCTGCATGAGTGCTGCTGTGGGAAATTACAGTTCATTTAGTGGACCATGAATGCAAACATGTACTGTGACATACTGAAGCAGAGCATGATCTTCCCTTCGGAAACTGGGCCGCAGGACAGTATTCCAACATGATAACGACCCCAAACACACCTCCAAGATGACAACTGCCTTGCTAAAGAAAATCAAGGACAGAGGTGCTGGACTGGCCAAGCATGTCTCCATACCTAAACTCTATTGAGCATCTGTGGGGCATCCTCAAATGGAAGGTAGAAGAAGAGTGGAAGAGGATTCCAGTGGCAACCCGTGAAGTTCTAGTTAACTCCTTGCCCAAGAGAGTTAAGGCAGTGCTGAAAAATAATGGTGGCCACAAAAAATATTGACTTTTTATATTGAACATTGATAATTTGGATACAAATTGTCAATTTTCACTTAGGGGTGTACTCACTTTTGTTGCCAGTAGTTTAGACATTGATTGCTGTGTGTTAAGTTATTTTGAGGGCACAACAAATTTGTGCTGTTATACAAGCTGTACACTGACTACTTTACATTGTATCAAAGTGTCATATCTTCAGTGTTGTCCCAAAGATATAGTACAATATTTACAAAACTGTGAGGGGTGTACTCACTTTTCTGAGATACTATAAATGCTTTGGAATTATATATTTTTTTACTTATGTATCCAATTAGAATTGTTTGGGGTGCAATAAATGTAATAAATGTGAGGGGTGTACTCACATTTTATGCGATACCGAGATATATATGTCTCACCATTGACTACAGCTTTGAACATAGGACTTCCATCATTTTATAGACAATCATCTTGGCTATCTCATACATAAATTTCACATGCCACTATTTAGCATATGCTTAGTTATGTAGATTATTTTCATTTTACTGCATTGTTGCTGTTTTGCCCTAAAAAATCCAAATTAAAATTTTTATTATTTTGTTAGTATTTAGTAAATACACCTTTGCCTGAAATCTTCAGGGCATGCTCTCCTCCATATAGCTTACGTCTAATACAAATATCAGTGGCACACTAAAAACTAAGTAAAACATCAAGGTATATAGGAATATTTGAAAATGCATTACTGCTAAGGAAAATATGAAAACCTGGGATACTTAGTTTGCAATTTTTGATCAAAAAATGTTTAAGCTCACCTCCTCCATATAGCTGACTGAAGCGTCAAGCAGAAATAGTGTGTCACTTTTGCCTATAGTATGTCTACTGGATATTGAAGTCGAGGCTTTGTTACCTTTTTTCAGGGCAACGTTCCAGACCTGTGTAATTTGCATCACACAGTGCTTGCAGGGATGTCTGTGATCTCACTATTTTGAAGTATACGTACGTGTTTGTTGCGCCAGAACTGATAGACCTTGTGATGACACAACTGATTAACTCCGATATTTTGCCTGGATTGCCACCTCTTGGCTTTGGAATAGATGGATGGAATTCTTTTCGTATTCTTCCAAATGTTATGGCACTCATGTGAAATTGCAGATCAGCGACTAATAGAGTGTAACTGTGCTTTAAGTGATCATTTCTGAAGGTTCCAGTTAGGTACAAAATCAGCAAATACAATGTGGTAATAACAGAAGGGGGAATAACTTTAAAATCAGCAATGCTGTTTACGTCCCTCTGCAATAATAGGTGTCTCTCCTTGGTGGCGGCGCCTGTCAGTATATATATACTTATTTACCTTAGTAAGCCCTCTGTCAGTTTTTACTGCCGCCATGTAGTTAAATGACCACATAGCATGCTAAGGTATTTATATATGTGGACCAGTAGAAGGGGATGTGACACTTGATTGTTTATGCTGTAGAAAACATTGTGGCTCGCACTCCCCAGCTAGTGGGGGAGGGGTTGAGAGAGAAAGATGCCACAACATCCACTTATCACTATAGCAGAGAAAGGCTCCTGTTACAATCACAGTCAGTGCCCACAACACTGCATTGTATAGTAATGGACATTGTGATGTGGTTGGTACCAAGCACAGGGTGTAGGGAAGAAGAAAGTTGTCTCATCCAAACACACTCCACTGTGCCCTGCATGCAGCAGTGTAGCGGAGAGCGGCTCCAGCTACATTTACAGTCAGCACTCAGATCAACAAGCTGCACAGGAATGTTCAACGTGATGTGGGCGGCACAAAGCACGGGTAACAGGGCAGAAGGAAGCCGTCTCACCTAAACTCACTCCACTTTGCCCGGTGTGCTGTATGCAGCAACGTAGCAAATGGATATTTACATGTAGAGATTATAGTCATTGTTCTGGGTAAAACTTGCCTTAGTGCTGTACTTTCTTTACAATATGTCCAGGGGCAGGTGTATCTGGTATATAATATTCTTAATTGTATGAGCCACACCATACTAAGGGTGTTAAGTTTAGAAAACGGATGATCGTCACACAATTCTCACATTTTGCTTTCACTTAATACTGTACTTTCTTCAATGTGTTATATTAGGTCAGTGTGATATAATTATGATAAGTGGAGTAGATATTTTTAGCTTTAGTAAAGCAAAGTAAAGGCACATAAAATAACTGATCAGGGGGTATAAGTAGATACTGCAGGGCCCTAAGGCAAACATTTGAAAGGACCCCCACCATGTGTCAGAATGTGAAATAATTTTTATGAACAAGTAAGGAAGCAGCCAAAGTATTGCATTGAATTCCTTTCATCTATTTGGAAACAGTTGAGATACAATGGGATGCAGAGACCATGAAGCCAAGTCTTGCTGTTCACATACTGTGGCAAACAATATAGTAATTAACTTATCAGCCAACATAGCTCTAAGCATGGTTAGAGCATGCTGTTATAGCATGTCCATGTATCTACCACTTTACTGCACGCTACCTTCCATTTACCCCTACCTTCACTGGGTTCTAGTACCCAAAGAATCCATAAAAATTCAGGACATGATAGATGTGATTACGATAAAACCTCCAATGTTTTTGTTCTTTCTCCTATAAACCCCTGTATTTAGATTTTATAGGTTGCATAATTGACTTCAAGACTGCCTGTGGGCCACCTGAGTCATCGAGTCCCGAGACAGTTTTAGTGCTCATTCTGGACTTTTTTTAGTGGCCTTTAAATAGGAATGGAATACATGTGATTACCGTTCTCTAACATATGACCCGAAGTAAGTGCCCTTTAGGGACATGAATACATTTATAATGCACATATATATTTTACAGGTATGGCTAATTTATGTACATGTTACAGAAAATACAGATTATTCATATGAGACATTTTTATATAGTTCACTTATAAATAGTAAAGTAGATTATGAACTTGTGTATAAAGCCTGCTTCATTTCTATATCAACTAGTCATATTAAAAAATCTAAAAAATAAAGCTTTAATATTCTTTTTTGTGCTTGCTTGATGAATTCTCTATGTTGTATTATTAACAGCGGAATAGTGAGAGGATACCAAAGCCCACACGAACAGAGCAATTGGCAGAACAAAAGGTTGGATACGATGAGAAGGCAATCTTAAAGCTCACATTGAAAAATGACTTTAATTTCTATTGTATGCTTGTTCTGAGTTTACAGAAGTAAACCATGTTAGCTACCTGCAGAAGTCAAGCATCAGCAATGCATTTAATAAAAATACAATTAATCATTTCCTGTTTCAATGCAAGGGATCCTGACATTTAATAACACAAGAGCAGTCAGGATATTGCTGTTTTAAATTGCATTCTATAAGTAAGCAAATTGAACCTCTTCCAGAAGGAAGAAAACTATCACGTAACAGCCAAAGCAGAGACTCATCCAAAAGGAAGACTCATCCATCTGTAAACGGCTGTTTCAGGGTACCTGCCAGTAGTGGGCTGCACACTGGGTGGCCGAAGAAGATACCTTTCATGTAGCTTAGTGAGTAATGGTTCTCACTAAGAAGATCTAGGTAGTTTATGGAGACTTAACTATAGGCAGTACTTCATGGGTAAAAAGTATGCAGACAATCCTGTAGCAGCATAACCAGAGACCCCTCTTAAGGGAAGAGACACATATCTGTCGACAGCTGTTTCAGAGCACTCACGCCTCATCAGTACAGAGCAGGGTACTGGTTGGCTGGATGAGATGATTTTGACATAGCTCATTGAGAACCAGTACCTCACCTAAGCTGGTTGTCATTGAGTTGCATAATAATTTCCTTACTTTTCCCCATGAAGCATTGCCTATAAGTAAGTCTCTATACATTACCTAGATCTTTTTCAGTGAGAACAAGTAACCACCCCCTAAGCTTTGTCAAAGGCATTTGATCCAGTCAACTAAGACCTTGCTTTGTACTGATGGTGTGTCTTTCTTTGGGAGGAGTCTACAGAGTTGATATGAGATACTGTTTCCCTTCTGGAGGAAATTGATTACATCGATTCATTGTTCTCATGTCACAGAAACTCACTTCACATTAATAGATCAATACTTAAAGAAAAATTATTCTACCACAAAATGCTAATAAGTGATTAGTTACGCCTTTGTTAAAGCTGATCTTTGGGATTCCCAACATTTGGAGAATCATTTGCCTTACTATATAAAATTCAGTTACCCGATAACCACTAGACAACATTGCATGCACTCGTGAAATTCTAATGGACGCTTGCTTTCACACTGAAGTGATTCCAGACAAGCAGCAGGACTGCAGTAAAGTATAGGGGAGAGAAGCAGTCTTAGGCTATGTCTACACACCAATGCTAAAATGCCATCCAAATTCTGATGGTGTTTTAACATCGCTGTAATGAGCCTCACAGCCACAAAAGCGCAGTCGATTTTTTAATTTCCCACATCCCCAGTACATTGGGGCTATGGGAAATGTAAAAATCACTTTTTTTGTGCAAAAAAATGGTGTTGTGGTGCGGTACAGCGATATTAAAATGCCACCGTTTTTTTGGATGGCATTTTAACATTGCTGTGTAGACATAGCCAAAGGCTGCTGCTCTCCCTTATACTTTACGACAGTCCTGCGGAATGTAGAACATGTTCCTAATTCCGCCGGAGGGCGGGCAGTTTAGTAAACCATCAGTAAACTACAGCACAGATTTTCTATTAGTGTCTAAACAGCACTAGGATCAGTTGGATTTTTGGCGGATTCAAAACACTGAATCCGACTAAAATCCAACCAAAATCCTGCACTGTGTAGATGTAGCCTTAGCCTATGATGAGCTTTCCATAGTGTTAGACTGTGGGGCCCAATTGAGTAGTCTATCCTGGGGTCAATCCTACAGCTACTGTCTATAACAGCATATGCCTTTTTCCTTACGTTCTCTGCATTTCCACCTTTAGCTCCAGGCCTGCCCACCAGGGGTTTATGCTGCTCCCCTGTGGACCAGTCCAAACCTGGAAATTTAGTGGATTTAAGGTTACTTTGAATTCCCTTTGGACACCATGGACATAAGCTGCAGTTAGTATAGCAGTTGTCAAGTTTCGCATTTTAAGGCTATGTCTACGTACACAGCAGTGGACGAAAAACAACCTGTAAACCAAATCCTAAAAATGTTCATAAGGTTGAGTTTTTTTGTCCACTGCCTGTCAAAAGTTGCTGAAAAAACTTCAGTTTTTTGGTGCTTTTTTGCATAAATGCACAGCATTATATTTGCTGTGTATTTCTGCAAAAAATGCACCAAAAATGTGGCAATAAACATCGGGCACTTTACATAGACTCCAATAGTAAATTTTCTTCACTGCTCAGTCGTTTTTTGAAATGTTTCAAAAAACGACCAGCAAATAAAACGAGCTGAAAAAAGACATTCTGTGGTGACAACAGAACGTTTTTACTATTAAAGTCTTTGGGATCTGTTTCAGTCTTTTTTTTAGCGTTTTTATAAAATGAAAAACGCTGAAGAAACTGACTTTTTTGTGTGCATTGAAGACATAACCTAAACCTCGTCATCAAGTAGATATCTTTTATACTTTCAGGCTATATTTATCAGGGCAATGTTTGTGCAGAAGAGAGCATTGTCACACTGTAAAAACTACAGTAAAACAGCATATGCTTTACTGTGATGTAAAATTCTGCAGTTTGAAAATGGATAGCAGAGGACCGATAAATCTATTTTGCTGGGCACCACAGTACTGATATCAAGAGGAAAGTGGCATTTGAGAGTTAAAGCTGCATTAAAGGGGTTTTGCCACAATGTAATGTTGACGTGTGATCCTCCAAAATGGGTATTTAATCACTTTTCTAAATATATGTGATTACAAAAAGTGAAGCATGTGAGAGCTACAGCATTGCTCAGTCCCCCTTAGTTACCTGAAAGTTTACATTAGACACGACCAGAGGAGCTGACAGGAGCTGATCTGGCCCCGCTTGCACTTCTTATCTCATGACAGGGAACATGAAGGAGCTTGCAAGGGACTGTGGAGAAAGATCCTGTATCTTTTATATAGAGAATCCACTAGTTGTAATGTAATTATCTTAGTAATCATTGCAGACGCTCCCTTGCTTACTCGCTCTGCTTAGGCCCCCTCTCTCTCCCCCCTGCAGCAGTTCATGACACAGCATGATTTCTTTTCTGTCCTGAGCAGATAACAGGTAAGGAAGTCAAAACCCCTTTAACTGTTTCTTTTTAAAAAAATAAAAAAATAAAACAAAAGCAATTTAGGCAAAGGACTATTAAATTACATAAAACTTAAATTTCAATACTTGCATTTAGCATCTTGTATTTATCAATCTCTTCAAACTTTATTATGTAGCTATAATTAAAGTAGCTATTAGCATATTTAACCAGAAAATATCTATCAGAATATCTCTTCCAGACTGCAAGCCTCTAAGGCACAGGTGTCAAACTGACGGCCCACCAGCTGTTGGGAAACTACAAAACCCAACAAGCAATTGTATAATATATAAAAGTGGGCATGATGGGAGTTGTATTTTCGCAACAGCAGGAGGGCCGGCAGTTTGACACCCCTGCTCTAAGGACTAGAAGAGTTTATACAAAGAGCCTAATATATTCCCAAAATTGAGTATAATTTTAATACACATTGTCATTGAGATTATTAATACTGACGTGGTATGAAAACAATGCCAGGTGGTCACTTTGATAAATGACATGCAATTGGCATGTTTCATGCCAGCTGATATTTTCTGACACAGAAAACTAACACTAATACATTGTTAGATAAACCCAACTGTTCAATATTGATATCTGATGCTTTATTTATTATACCACACCAGTGTTATTTGTTGGGGATGGTCATACTTTATGCAGATATATAACATTGGGCAAGGTTTTTTTTTTTTATTGCTACATGGAATATGTGGAAATAAATCTTATTTATAACATTTTCCATTGTGAAAGTTTGTACCCTTGCTTAAATTAATTGCTTTCACTGATTAATGAAAGTAAAATATTTTATTATGTTAAAAAGAACAATCACTCAAATGGATTTGCATAATGACTGCTAGATATAAAAATTGCATAAAAGTTAAGTGCCTCACATAATATACTATATACTTTGATTACAGTTTGATGATATTTTAACTTTGCCAAAGTGCTTTCTGCGTTTATTGCAACACAAATAAATAAAAAATTAAAGAATACTCCAAGTAAAACTGATGTTTTTATGCAATGTTTTATGCAGGATCTAAGGCTATGTTCACACGGCGTAATTGTGGCACGTACAGTACAGCCGCAATTACACCAGGTGATTTGGGAGTCGCGCTGAACAACGCATACTCCCGCGGGGGTGGGTGTGGGGGCGTGGCAGCCCGCAGGCCCCATTGACATGCATTACTCACGGCGCATATTCACCGCAAGTAATTAACATGTCACTTATCTCCCCGCTCGGGGAGAGTAGGCGTAATCCAAAATTCTCTTTGAGAATTTTGGATTACCGTAATTTCGGCGTGCATCTTGCTGGTATCAGAGTATCAGAGCGCAAATACGACGTGATATGCGAGCCAAAATTTGCCTGTGTGAACATACCCTAAGAGGGGAGTGCATGACTCACAAATTCAAAAACCACGAGCGTTAAGGCAGCTCTCTCTTTAGGCCCTGTACTGGACATTATATTGCCATAAGTGTCTGAAAGCTGCATGTCCCACCTCTGAACCCTGCAATCCTGGTTAGATGCCGTTTGGCGGGAGCCTGATCAGAGATGTGGCCAGTAACATGGAAATAGCCAATCTTGCTGTTTACAGGATGCTCCTCAACTCTCATAAAAGTAAACAGAAGTTACAGATATAGTTTAGCTCCTTGTGCTGTTTCTGTAAGGACTGGTTCACATCTGTGTTGGAACCTTCGGCACCGATTTTGTTAAAAATGACAGAAAAAATAGCAAAGCATGCAGTGGTATTTTTTGCTGTTAAAATAAGGGTCACCAAGACGAGAACCAGACAGATCCCATTGTAGTCAATGGGGTCTATCAGGCATCGTTGGTATACGTCATTTAGCTGACTAGCCATAGTCTCTGCAACAGAGGTTCAGAATGGAACCTCCAACGCAGATGTAAACCAGGCATTACTCACTTTAACAAACTGAGAGTTATAAAAACATCAGAAAACAGTAAGAGCATGTTCCCACGGCAAAGGACAAATACCGGTCAGTTTGTCCTGTTTTAGTGCCCTCCCACTTCCCATTGACATGCACATATTCCGTCTGAAAACCGGATGGAAGAATGTGCATGTTCAATCTTTTTCGGGCAGCCCCGTTGTGCTCGTTTGCGGCCGTTTTTTCAGATGGTCTGCAAAACCGCAAACCGTCTGAAAAACCATCCGAAAATCCGTGCCGTGGGGACATGCCCTAAGATGTTTCTATTAGCATCTCTCTTTTAGTTCTTACGTTCCATCTCACCAGGAAGGAAAAGGTTTGGTGAACGACCATACTGGACATAGGTGGGACCACATTTAGCACGCATATGTGGCATCCACCTGTGGATATGCCATACATGTCTAGAGTGAGGAAACGTTTTAAAACCAAATAACAGCATTTTATTAAAATGGGATTATGAAATATACAGTCCAATGGCATGATCGGGTATACACAAGAACCTTAGTAAAAGCAAACACCTACAGTTGCAATTAAAATTATTCAACCCCAATTAATAGTTAAGCTTATCTGCAAAATTTAAAAACTTTCAGCTGAAAACAAGAACAATTTAAATAGCCCAATATAACTAATATAAGAAATGGGTTTTCCAAATTCAACACAAAATGTCACTTTTAATGACTACTGCAGTCTCAGAATTATATAATTATAATTATTAGATCTTACTTCATGACAAGCGGCTTTGCTACTTAGTAGAGCACCCTTTGACTGTTCCTGAGGAATTTTAGCCCATTCCACATGGGCAATGACCTCCAGTTCATTAACATTTTTGGGCTAGTGTGCTGCAACCACTTTATTCAAATCCCACCAAAGACTTTCTATGGGGTTCAAGTCAGGCGACTGTGATGGCAACTCCATAATCTCCTACCTCTAAAACCAAATCATGTTGGACACTGAAGTTTGGGATCAGTGTCCTGTTGGAAGGTCCATTGACGCCCTGGCTTCAGCTTCCTCACAGAAGGCATGACATTTTCTCCCAGGCTTCTAGTGCTAAAGGAAGTAAATCAGTTCCAGAGGATTACTGAGCTACCAGCATGCTTCACTCTTGGTGGGGTGTTCTTTTCCTCTTCCAGGCACACCACTGATCCATGGGCCTAAAAAGTTCCAGTTTTATTTTATTGCACCAAAGAAGTTTATGCATTCTGTTCTGTGGTGCATTGGTAGAATTGAACTAAACTGTGTGTGCACTATGTGGTGTAGATCATAAATGACCTATTGTAGATAGTATATTAAGCAGCCATTTTAAGCTTGTAAATGTCAGTATATAAACTATAAATCCAGAAATATAATTCACTATTTGATGTGGCGCATTTTATAAATCGATACATCAAACACACAGTCAAATAAAATATTACATTTGTTAATTGCATTAGTAACTGTAAAGAGAAAATAGCTAGACCCTCTGTGGATTTTCATCATTCATATCCATCTCCTATGATACCATAGGGCATTGTATGTCATACTGCCAGTAAGAATTAGAAAGACTACTTGTTTTCTGCATTGGGATGAGATGTAATGAATTATTGTTGTATTACAGAGTAAAACATAGACATAGTATAACCTCTGGCATGATTTACTTTCAAGTCTTAAAGAGGACCTGTCACCAGGTTTTTTGTATGTAAAATAAATGACTATACCACAAAGGCTTGTAAAAACATCCCTATTTGCATAAAGGAATAAAAGTATATCCTTAAAATAAAGCTGTTATACTTCTTTTTAGTATATGCAAATGAGCTGCAAAGAGTCAAACTTACGTTTTGCGTCAGAGAAGAGTCCAACAAAATCAGTTACATTTGCATAAACCACTCCCCTTTATTGTAATTAGTTCGGCCGTTGTAGTGAAATCCCGCGCATGTGTGTAGTGTATTAATGCACGAGCACAGTTACAGTCTCTTCAGTGTAACTTCAATTGTTCAACCTCCCGCAGCTGAAGAGCTGCCTGAGGTTTTATGTGTAAAAGGAGGCATCAGGGTAGTGTCTCTGACGCTCCTGAAGCCACCATCTCGG
>JAODAL010033336.1:0-45696 GCA_025379985.1 Phyllomedusa bahiana | reverse complement strand
TGAATAGAAGTGTTACTTATGTTTTTTAAAATTGTCAGCATTTTTTATGGTCAAAAAGTGTGCCTCCATTCGGAAGTGCCCCTTACTTTTATACAGCACTAAAAAAACCCCGGTCCCCAGGTGCCACAGGCCATAAAAACTATTACTAAGCATACACGCTGTCATGGGACGGGCTTCTTATTTTAGCACATATAATTTCACACTAACAAAGAAAAGAACGTTGCAGGTGTGCTGACCTATTACTAGGTGCATGCCCACGGGAAATTTATATACTGGACACCTGCCGGGAGATTAAGGTTTCTGTAGTGCATTATAAATAGAGATGGGGAATTGATTCTAAAAGGGGAATTGTTTAGAATTTCAGGAAAACTTCTTCGGAACGAATCAAATTTTGGGGGGTTTTTTGCTAACGAAGTGGTTTTTGATGATAAAAATGGCTGCGAACTGGATTAATGAGGCAAAGAACCTGGATAAAGAAGGGCATACCTGCTGCATGGCAGGTTTAAACCCAAATAAGAGACGGCGGGTTTCTGTGACTAAAAATCCGGGCACACCGGGGAGTATACCGCCTCACTGTACGTTTGGGAAGGTGCTCCAAGGCTGTAATGATTTCTTTCTAAAAATCCTTTTTATACAGCGATTTTTTGGGGGGTGACACGCTTGTCTCAGAGACTGTTTCTTAACGTTTTAATTCGATTTTGTGGGGGTTTGGGTCTGAACCAGTGTTTTTTTCGTCCCAATGCAGCTGCATATACTTTTAATGCTATTGCTCACAGTCATTGAATATCCAAAGGGGCAAGCCTGTTTCCCGTTGTATTATTTTTAAAAAAACACGTTTTTACATACAAAAAACCCCCCTTTAATTTTTTTTTGCTCAATTCTTTTGCGCCTTTACATCCAGGGTTTAATTAAGCGTGTTCTGGTTGTGGTGACTAAAAGAAACCGTCTTTTTAATCCCCAAAAAAAGACATTATCCCTGAGCAAAATTCATAGCCAAAGGTTAAATTACAAGTTTTTCCTTGCCGTCCCGAAAAATACACGCCATATTAACACGCTACAAAGCTGGTATTTTTTGGTTGCTCAATTCTTTTTGCGTCAATTTACATCCAGGGGTTATTTAACGTTGTTCTGCTGTTGTGGTGACTAAAAGAAACCGTCTTTTTTCATCGCCAAAAATACATTTTTGCCTGTAGCATAATCATAAGCCAAGGGTTAATTACAAGTTTTTCTCTTGCTGTGTACCGTAAAATAACACGCCATAGTAACACGCTACAAAGCGGTATTTTTGGTTGCTCAATTCTTTTCCCCAAAATTTTTACATCAGGGGTTAATTAAGCGTTGTTCTGCTGTTGTGGTGACTAAAAGAAAACCGTCTTTTCATCGCCAAAAAAGGACATTTGCTTTTAGCATAATTCACAACCGAAGGTTAATTACAAGTTTTTCTGTTGTTCTGTACCATTAAAATACACGCCATTGTAACAGCTACAAGCTGGTAGTTTTTGTTTGCTCAATTCTTTTGCGCATTTACATCCAGGGGTTAAATTAAGCGTTGTTCTGCTGTTGTGGTGACTAAAAGAACCGTCTTTTTCATCGCCAACAAAAGACATTTTGCCTGTAGCATAATTCATAACCGAAGGTTAATTACAAGTTTTTCTCTTTGTTGTGTTACCGTAAATAAAACATGCCATAGTAACACGCTACAAAGC
Organism: Phyllomedusa bahiana; assembly: GCA_025379985.1. NCBI lineage: Eukaryota > Metazoa > Chordata > Amphibia > Anura > Hylidae > Phyllomedusa > Phyllomedusa bahiana. Next base: position 43,990 of record JAODAL010033336.1, on the reverse strand, counting down.
TGGTAGTTTTTGGTGCTCAATTCTTTTGCCAATTTACATCAGGGGTTAGTTAAGCGTTTTTTCTGCTGTTGTGTGTGACTAAAAGGGAAACGTCTTTTTCATCCCCAAAAAAGACATTTTGCTGTAGCATAATTCACAACCGAAGGTAATATTACAAGTTTTCTGTTTTTCCCTGTACCGTAAAATGCACGCCATTGAAATACGCTACAAAACTGGTAGTTTTTGGTTGCCAATTCTTTTGGCAGTTTACATCCAAGGGTTAAAACTAAGTATTTTTCTGCAGTTGTACTTAGTAAAAGAAACGTTCTTTTTCACCGCCAAAAAAAGCAATTTTGAATGTAGTATAATTCATACCCGAAGGTTAATTAAGCCTGTTGTGCTTTTTACATTCAGTAAAATACACAGGGGCGACAATGTATGAACGGGCTTTTTTTGCTTTTTTTTTTGGTGTAACCTCCCGCCTCCGGCCGAATCCCCCTGTCGGACGCAGGGATGCGGTGTTAGGCGCAGCGTTCGCCACTTTCAGCTGCCCCTCGCATGAAGGGGCGGGCAATGGGCATGGTGTCGGCGTGCTGTAGGCACTCCGGGGCTGGACGCGGCGCGCTCAAAAACTCCGAGGCATGTATGGTCGCGGCTCGGCAAAGTGCGGTGCATTGCAGCGCTCGGCAGCTCCGACAGTCAGACCTAGTTTATTTTGGTCTAAATGATTCCGGCGAGGCGAAGTGAAGCAAGAATGGAACATGCGAGGAAACATAGAAGATCTTATCAGAAATCTCGGCGCTCAGCTCCGTGCTGCATTGAGTAGAATTCCGAAAAAAATCAACTTTATAAAGGCGGAAAACATTGTCAGAAAAGAGCTCAAACCTCAAAAATAAAAAATACAGATTGCATTGCGCCGAGATTGCATTGCGCCGATCTCTACATAGACTACAATGGGAGAAGTAGCTCGCGCTCTGATTGGCTGGGATAGCCAAGCCCCAGCTAGCTCAGCCAATCAGCTCTTTTCTGTATTTTTACTGTATTTTAAACTGTCCCGCCTTTGATTTTGATTGGTCAAAACTTCTCCATAATGGGTCTTTGTCGCTCCTATTTTGATTGGCTGGCTTCTGCCGACCAATCAGAAGAGCTTAACCAATTTGAATTACTGTATTTCCCGGCAATTCTCTCTATTGGGAATTCCTTATGTAGCACCGGTCTCAGCGACAAACGCGTTGTTCGGGATTTAATTGATTTATGTTTATAGATTTATGTTTATTCTCTTTTTCCGAGAATATTTTACAACTAATAAAAATGATTTTTTAATCATACTCCATGGCGCAGAGCGCCGAGATTTCAGTGCGCCGATCTCTCCATAGACTACAATGGGAGAAATAGCTCGCGCTCTGATTGGCCGAGATAGCCAAGCCCCCGCTACTCACCATCAGCTCTTTTCAGCATTTTTACTGTATTTTGAACTGTCCCGCCTTTGATTTTTATTGGTTCAAACTTCTCCATAGGCTATAATCGGTCCCTGTCGCTCCTATTCCGATTGGCCGAGATAGCCAAGCCCCCGCTAGCTCAGCCAATCCGCTCTTCTCTGCATTTTTACTGTATTTTGAACTGTCCCGCCTTTGATTCTGATTGGTCAATACTTCTCCATTTGGTTATAATGGGCCACTGTCGCTCCTATTCTGATTGGGCCCGGTTTCTGCCGACCCAAAGAAAAATTGCTTTCAGAATTTGAATTACTGTATTTCCGGCAATTTCAAATACCCAAAATCTTGATTTTTCGCCGTTCTGATTTTTGGGTGATTTTATTTATGTTTTTTTATTTTTGAGGTTGAGCTCTTTTTCTGGAATGTTTTCCGTTTTATAAAGGCTATTTTTTTTTTTTTTCCCCGCAGGAATTTTAAATGATTTTTCGCTGTTTTCCAGCCTGTCTCGAATCGGAACACTCTTGGGCGCAGTCCCGCACTGCCCAAAGCCCCACACTGCGCCCCAAACACTGGGAGGCGCGGCGGACTTTTCCACGCTGAGAGTGCACCCCCCTCGGGCGGCGAATCATAGGCGCGTCCCGCACTGCGCCCATGCCCCGCATCCGCCCCACACACTGGCGGGCGCGGGGACTTTACATGTTATGTATAAGTCACACCGGGGGGTTGGCGAATCATAGGCCAGCGCCGCACTGCCCTAAGCCCCGCATGCGCCCAAACACTGTATGACCCCATGCCGAATAAATCACGCCAAATATCTGGGAAAGCCGGCTGAAAGGTCCCCGACGTGGCAAGATTATCATGTCGCCCAAAAATTTTTTTAAACGACAGTACAAGAAATTTTTCTTGGCCCTTTTTGTGGAGCGAAAATTTTATATCAAGGGGCTCCCAAGCTTTTTACTGGTTCATTTGGGGTCAAATACAGGGTGTGTATTTTTTCAATTTTCAGATATCTTTACAAAAATGTCTGTGTTTTCTGAAAAACGTAGTAAAAGGGGTTGGGAGGCTCTTTACCTGCGATGGCAGAGGCACAAACATTCCTGGGCAGGCCCCCGGTCACAGCACAGCAAGGGGGGCTGCAGCAGGGGGGCATGGGGAGGCCACAACTGCCCCTGTCTCAGCCGGTGTTTTCGCAACCCCGGTTTTTTGATTGGGGTTTACTGGTCTCCCCTTCCTCCCCTCTACTCTGAAAAACCCAGCCCAAAAGGGCGTGGGAAAGTCGACACAACCCCTTTGTTGGCATGGCCCGGGGCGGGGCAGGGCCCTACCTTCCTCAACCCGCCTCTGTCCCCTCCTTCCCTCACCGAATTAAAATGTGGTCTGGGCTCAGCGCCCCTTATAGCAGGATGAACCCAATTTGAGAGGGGAGTCAGCAGCCCACTTGGAGCGAAAAAAGGGGCCAAAACCCCTGTTCTTTCGTGGCACAAAATATGAATTTAGATGGCATGGGAGGTCATTTTTGGGGGGTCACCTCGCCTTTCCAACACCGGTGATGAGGGCAGCGTGACGAAAAAACACAAAAATGATGATGTACGACCCCACCTGGGCAGGGGAGGCAAGGGGTTCATCATCGCCCGGAGAAGAGGCGTCAGCTTGGCGTCAGGCAAACACGCAGCCACAAGTGGGGTTTTGTGGCCGTGGTCAGTAGGTAGGCAGTGGAGGTTGGGGGCCAGCGGCCCCGGGGGAAAAAACCCGCTTCGCAGGTCCAAAAATAGCGGACAGAGGTCAGCAAAGGCAAAGGCGGCAGTTGTCACGCAAACGGAGCGTTGCATAAATCATACCGGGGGGTGGCGGGTTTTTGTAAACACCAGAGGGCCCAAAATGGGTATATGTAAATCTGTAGCCCAAAAATGAAGCGTGGCCAGGCACCAGCTGTGAAGGAGGACAAAATCAAATTATGGGAAAACCCCCGTAGTCAGTTGGCCCCTGCCTAGTGCGGTCTTCCTTCCCCGACAGGTCTGATCGGGGGGTTTTCAGCACCAAAGTCTACTGCCGCGGCTGCTGGGAAAGGTGGGGGGGGGTAGGAGCAGTCCAGCTCCATCAGCAGCAACCTAAGTCTGAGTCACTGATGAGCAGCTTGCTTCACGCTCCTACTGAGGAGGGCAGTCGCCAGCAGCAGCAGCAGCAGGTCCTGGAGCAGACCCTAAACCCAACAGGTGGTGGCCTACTTGGACAGCACTCTGCCACCCCGTTAGAAGATCCGCTGGACTATGGGCAGCCAAACTGGATGTGTTGCCGCAACTTCCCGATTTTGCAGTGGAGAAGCTGTCCTGCCCGGTCAGTAGTGTGGCATCAGAGCGGGTGTTAGTGCGGCGGGGGCCATCGTTACCCAAGGGAAACCCGCTTGTCCACGGGAAATGTGGAATGACTGTTTCTTTGTCAAGATGAATCAGGCGTGGATCGGCCAGGATTTCCACACACCAATGCCTTAGGCGTCGACTCATCTGCCATGACCGCCCCCCAACTGTGAGAAATGAGTCGGGGTTTTCAAACTACCTGCCTCAGCCAAATATTCTGATGCCGCCACCCGCCTGTTTGCAACATCTGTGACAGTTTTCCATTCTGCCACCAATAATCTTCCCCAGGGATGGTATTGCCACCCACCTCCACACTCTGTCATTGTGCCACTCTTGACCTCATAGGCTGCTGCTGTTGCGGGTTTCCCATGACATCCACACTGTGTCATTGTGCCACTCTCTGCCTCATAAGGCTGCTGCTGTTGTTTGCTGCTCGCGGTCCCCTCCACACTGTGTCATTGTGCCACTCTCTGTTTCTCATGCTGTTGCTCCTGCCACCGTCACCTCCACTCTCTGTCATTGTGCCACTCTGTGGCCTACTCCAGTTTTTGCCACATCCAGAATGTCTTTGTGCAACTGTCTGACCTCATGCTGTTGCCACCATTACCTCCACTCTCTGTCATTGTGCCACTCTGTGGCTACTACTGTTTTGCCACCTCCAGAATGTCATTGTGCCACTGCCTGTCCTCATGCTGCTGCTGATGCTGTGCCCTCCACACTGTGTCATTGTGCCACTCTGTGGCCTACTCCTGTTTTTGCCACCTCCAGAATGTCATTGTGCCACTGTTGACCTAAATGCTGGTGCTGCCGTGACCTCCACACTGTGTCATTGTGCCACTCTGTGGCCTACTCCTGTTTTTGCCACCTCCAGAATGTCATTGTGCCACTGTCTGACCTCATGCTGCTCCCCGCCGTCACCTCCACTCTCTGTCATTAAGCCACTCTGTGGCCTATTACTGTTTTCCCACCTCCAGAATGTCATTGTGCCACTGTCTGACCTCATGCTGCTGCTGCCGTGACCCCACACTGTGTCATTGTGCCACTCTGGGTCTACTCCTGTTTTTGCCCCCCCAGAATGTCATTGTGCCACTGTCTGACCTCATGCTGCTGCCACCATCACCCCCACTCTTGTCATTGTGCCACTCTGTGGACTATTACTGTTTTGCCACCTCCGAATGTAAATTGTGCCATGTTGCCCTCATGCTGCTGCTGCCGTGACCTCCACACTGTGTCATTGTGCCACTCTGTGGCCTACTCCTGTTTTTGCCACCTCCATAATGTCATTGTGCTACTGTCTGACCTCATGCTGCTGCCACTGTCACCTCCAATCTCTGTCATTGGTGCACTCTGTGGCCTCTACTGTTTTGCCACCCTCCAGATTGTCATTGTGCCCCCGGGTCTGACCTCATGCTGTTGCTGTGGCTGCTGCCGTAACCTCCACACTGTGTCATTGTGCCACTCTGTGGCCTACTCCTGCTTCTGCCACCTCCAGAATGTCATTGTGCCACTCTCTGACCTCATGCTGCTGTGGCTGCCGCCGTCACCTCCACACTCTGTCACTAATGTTGCCACCTGAGCTCTCAGCTTGCTTTTTTCCAGCTTTTGCTGCCATGACTTTATCAGGCTACATTCCCCCCTTCAGTTTTTTGGTCAGTTTTGCCCTCTTAAGTGCCCAGGGATTTTATAGTGAAGAAGATTCTAATGGAGCGCGGCAGTCATGTGCGTGTCATACTAAAAACAAACATTGTATAAAGACCAAACCAAGTTCTCTGCATTTTTAAAGCATGGCACAACGTTTACAGCACTATGCAGGCTCTGTGAAAGCCGGAAATAGCTGTTTTTAACGTGATTTGTCCCAAAGTAAGTCGGCCCGAATTTAAGTTTGTTGGGAAATTCGGCGAAGTGACCGAATCGAATTTTTGAGAAATTCGCCCATCCCTAATAGTAAACAAAAACTTAAAATAAAGAAAACACATATAACATTACATACAGTTCTTCAATAAAGTGTAGTAAGATTGCTTTTTCCATAATAACTTTGGAGGGCAACATGTGTGGATGGTGGAACAGCTTCATTGTGTTTATTCAGTGAAATCTTATGTGTAATTAGTGATTACAACCTGTCCTTCTGCATTATGCTGTTTGGCCACAAGATACTGCTATTTTGAAAGTATGTAAAGTATGATAAGACATGTGATTCGTGTGTCATGTGACTGAGAGACTGTGAACCAGGAGAAATTTTAGAGAGTGACAGTTGGATCTGAAAGATCATATAGAGGACACCTATTGAGCAGAACTCTGCCTAGTTCTCCTGCCTCTGTGAATCCTCTAACGGTGACTGACTCCTGTTGGAAGAGGAGAGTTCTGTTGGCTACATTTATGCTGTCGGTGAAGAAAGCACAGACATTGTGCCAGGATCCAAAGACAGAGAGGAGTGACTGCCATCTTGGATATCAGACTCCAACAGCACGGACCTTCATCCAGGAGCTGTGACTGTGTGTAGCTTCAAGGTAGACCTAGGCTGGTAGTGTGCACGCCAGCCTACTTGGTATTATTACCCGGCCTTTAATTAGTTTAGTTAGGACCAGAGTTGGTGTCAGGCCATAAGCAACTATTTAGGAATATTTCCTGACCTGGGATACTGAAGAATGCTTGACATTAGTGCTGTTAGTACTGCAAAATGTTTACCCGATATACTCTACTTGTTATCTATGTTTTGGGAATAGTGGGTAGAATTAATAAGGTTGTAAGCTGTTGTGCTACACCGTGAAACTGCACCACAAACAATTGTTGCTGTTGTATAAGATCTTAATAGGTAAATAACTGCCAGCATTTATGAGTCCATTGGAAGGTAAACTTAATGTGTATCCGCAGAAAATATTGAGCACGTTGTGTAGCACAGGGGCCTTGCCCACACTATTGTATATGTGTGTTTTGGGGTAATTGTTAAGTACACTTTTTCGGCAAGTTCATTAAAGTACAAATTTTGCTGAACTGGTGTTAGAGTTGTTTTCCTCCTTCGTGACTTCGCTGTATTCTGGATAGCCCACCCCGGTACACGGCTTACACATATATGATAGCTGTCTAGGTCTAAGGCTTTCTTTGGTGCCAGTAGCAACCAATCATAGCTTTCCTTTCGTTTTTTCGGAGCACTGCGTGAAATGAAAGGCATCACTGCAGAAAGAGAAATCAAAGAGAGAATCTCAGTCAAGCACATCCTCTAAGCAAGTGTTTGGGGAGCCTGATGCCCAACAGGGAAGTTGATTCTTGGGATCCACCAATGAAGTTGGTTCTTGGGGTCCACAAGTTGAGTTCATTTCTGGGGTCCATTCTACAGCGACTGTACATCATTGCCCATGGCTTTTATCTTCTTCCTCTCTTTCTCTGCCTTTTTCCCTGAAAATCCGCTCCAAATCTGCATTATCTAGGGGCTCACTATACACAGGACTCCACCAGCGGTGATCAACTGTGAGACAGTCTGAGCCTGCTCCTAGCCTTGGCATATCACAGTAAAGATTGTACCTGAATAGCTCCATTAAGTTGCTTAAAGAGTCATCTAGTTTATGCCCCCCTTGCTTAGGACAGCACAAGCTAGAGTCAGATATTCTGTTTCCAGCGCTGTGTCCCTTATTCTGTAAGATGCTGCAGTTTTAGAGTATTTAATGCTCAAATCTGCAGTTTTTAGCCAGAAAAGAATCATGAAAAGAGTCTGTTTTTTTTCATGCTCCGCCCACCTGAGGCTAGCCTCTGGTGGTAAGGGCTAGCCTTTGGTGGGCAGGGCTAACACCTGCTCATGAATAAGAATTGAGCATAAAATGCTCTAAAACTACAGCATCTTACAGAATAAGGGACACAGTGCTGGAAACAGCAGGTCTGTCACAAGCTTGTACTGTCCTCAGCAAGGGGGGCATAACCTATGTGACGGTTTTCCTTTAAAGTAGAACTCATTAAACTCCCCAGTGATTAGCTTCCCACAACACTTTCATTTTTTTTCATCAGTGTTTTATCAGTAAACATCTGGATTTGTAGTGTGGTTTCAACTCTAATTTGAAATTAGCACATTCCTTTACATTATATTTTAGATTTCAAGTTAAAGGTTTTATTAAAAATTACTGTGTTAGCCACTGGATAATTGAAATGTAAGTATGCAAATTATAACATTTCCTTATCTCCTGATAGGACTATTTCAATGTACAGAACCTGATACATTATCACACCATAATAATTTTTTTTCTGAGTCTGTACTTTTTTAGATAGGGGTGTTATCACTTATAAGGCTTATTCAGAAAACTACTAAGAATATAAATTTGAGTTTTTACTTCAAACGCCAAAATGAAAATTGGAGTCTCCCAGTAGACTCCAAAATGTGGCTGTATACTCTTTAGAATCCTGGATCTTTGTAGTTTTTCCATAGCTGGAGAGCTGTCAATTGGAAACCATTGCTCTTTTACTGTTCCTGCAGGATTTAATTTTGGCTTTGCCAAAAAATATGAAGACTACTTTCTAAGAAGTTACAAAATGTCTTATCTTGTCTAGTTTCTTATGATGTTATACTGTTTGAAGACATTTTCAAGTAAAAACTTAAGTATAAGTTTCAAGGTCTGACAATCTTACAAGTAGAGACTTGTGGTCAATGCAAGTTAATTTGCAAAGGCATCCAATCTCAAGAACTCTGAAAGTCCATCTGTCAATTGTTATGTGAAATAATATGGAGGTTATGTTTTCCTTCATCCAGGACAAGAATTCAGTTCCCTGCCTTAGCTCTTTATCTAAATGTCCCAGTCAAGACAGAGTAGCTTTTTGACACTTTATTTGGCCCCCACTGCCAAGGACATATGACCTATCATCAACAGTAGGCAAGCAAGAAACACCAGGCAGCTTCTGAACATCCTTTTGTACAGTAATAAAGGTACATCTTATGGTATGCATGTTCAGATAGTGTTTTTAATACTTTTCATCTAACGATCGTTATTGCACTTAAAATGGTAAAAAACAAAACTACATAGTTGATAAATAATAGTCTTCACAAGAGCAACATTTACTGGGCTGTAAGAGATCTGACAAATGTACTTCAGTATTTTTAGAAATACTCACGCTTACCTAAGAACCCATTATTTATTTAGGGGCATTAAAATGTATAAGGGGAAAGAGTAAATGTTAAGTGATTAGCAGAAGAAATTGACATGTTGGATTTCAAGTAGATGTGAATTAATTTAGGAGTGACGGAAAGGCTAAAACTTTGCTCCCAGGCAGACTCTCTTTTTTGAAGAACCTTCAATTATCAATTCAAGGTATCCACAGATTCACTGTAACTCACAGTATTCTTGGAATCTTTTAATGACAATAGATTATACAGAGACATTATTGCGTGCTTCCATTTTTTATTGTGCTTAAGAACGTCAATTCAGCTTAAATCCATTGGTAGTAATATTTAAAGCTTCCTACTGTCTTTCTTCTATTTCAAAATATTCAGTGAAAAAGCTAGTTCTGCTGTAGATTGAGTTGCTTGAATAAACCCTATTATTATAACATCACCAAAGAGACATTAAGGAATAAATAGGTCAGGTCCCAACCCAAGCCTGAAAAATCTAATTTCCTTTAGCAAATGAGCAACAGCTTATGGTCTTGAATGGTTTTGGTTTCTTACTCCAGTGCACTGTGTATCTATAAGACATCTGATGTCATATAATTGCATTAAAGACACCATTTATGTGTCTCTAAAACATTTGAAACTTGGCACATCTTTTGGCACAGGCTATGACTCTAACATAATATTGCTCTCCAAAGGTCAAGCAGAAGATAGCCTCCTTTGAAGCAAATTACTAAAAAAGGTTCATGCAATAATATATTTATATTAGGCGTATAACAAATAAACAAGTATAGAGGTACAAATTATTTTGGTCACCATCCGTTGTCTTTTCCTCCTTTAATTGGATCCATAGTCATCTGTATTAATTTTTCAATCATTGCCTTCTACCTAAAGATTGAATGCAGGTAAACTGATTAGCTTTAAACATGTACAGTCCCTGACAGAACTTCTGATGCTTATCCATGTTGTGGAAACCGAAGCTTATAACCTGACTTAAAATTCATCCATTGGTTTTAGAAATTACTCATATGAAAGCTGATACCCTCCCAAATGAGTTTTTTTTATTGAAAATAAATTTGCTTCACTGCGGAAATATTGATCATTTAAAGAAGTTGTCTCACTACAGGCTTTCAGCCTACTTCAAAAATCCTATGCTGCCAGACACACTGAATTCAGGGGCGTGCTTCTTGCCTGCCTCTTCTCCTCCCTCTTCCCCCCTCCCCTCAGCACACAGACAGCTCTCCTCCTCCACTGCAGGAACTTCTATACAGCAGGGGGAGGGCGAGGGGGTTTGCTGCCAGGGTTAAATGGGTTGTCTCACTACATTGATTGCTTTTTATGTTAAAGATCTTGCAAAAACAAGTCACTTTGCAATATATGTCCATTAACAGTGTCCTACCTATTCCTAGATATCCCCTCTTGCATGGGCTGCATCAACTCCTGTGGTCGCTACAGCTACAGACCTGGCTTCTACTTCAGCCTAGTGGAAGCCAGTAAACACGCCCCTGAATTCAAAGTGAATCCAAGAAAAAAGGACTGAGGTAAGATGAATCAATGTAGTGAGACAACCCCTTTAACCCTGTGTGTGCCTGCCTAGATCTGCTGCCGGCTGCTCACTGCTGGATCAGCTGCACTGTCAGCTCCACAGAGTCAGGAGACAGCAGGGAGAAGGCTGATCTATGAGTGTGGAGAGGTCTGTGAAGCTGTGTATGCTAATAGCAGAGCAGGGGGGATGTAAATGTTCCTATACCCCCTGCTTAGCATACAACTCTCCAGGGACATCTCAAGCAACAACAAACACAAACACTGTCCTCCCATCAGAACAGACACAGGGCAGCTGTGAAGTGTGTTACTATAATCACAATGTGTATCTAATACAGCAGAGCAGGAAGGGATATGAACCGTTCACATGCCCCCCTGATCTGTTCTATTAGTATAGTCAGAGCTCCACAGACACATCATGATTATAGCAACACACTTCACTGCTGTCACATCTACTGACCACAGATCAGCCTCATCTCTGCTCTCCTCAATCTGTGTAGAGAGCAGGAGGGAGCAGGCACACACAGGATTCATCCAGCTATACAGACACAGAAGCCAGAGCCCTCCCCCTCCCTTCCCTACAGAAGCATCACATACTGTGCGGGAGGAGCTCTGTGCTCCGACCTGTATTCAGAAACAGATGAGTCATCAGCACTGACTGCCAGTGAGATAAAGATCAACAGGTCGGCTGCTATAGTGATTTCAGGAGCTGATGCACTCCTATTACCAGGGATAACTCAAAATCATTAGGACATTTGTAATGAACATATATTGCAAAGCTGCTTGTTTTTTAAAGATCTTTTACTTAAAATCTAATCATTGTAGCGAGACAACCCCTTTAAGGAAAACAGAAAGGTCAGATTTTGGCAAGAGAAGTTTTGTTGCCCACAGAAAGTAATGTGAAAATCAAACAAATAATTCATTTCAAATACGATAGGTTTCATAAAATTGGTGAATGAAGTTGTGGTGCTATTAGAGCCATCTTTAATATTTTGTGTGACTTCCATGAGCTTGAAGGACTGTATCCATGCGTTTCGACAACGATTCATACAATTGATTGATGAAAGACATCAGGAATAGCAAAGAATGCAGTCTTACATGCCTCCCAGAGTTCATCAAGATTCTATGGTTTTGTCTCCCAAGCTACCCCAAACATGCTCAATGATGTTCATGTCTGGTGACTGGGCTTGCCAGTCCTGTAGCACCTTGATCTTCTTTGCCTTGATGAACTTTGATGTAGAGATGTATGTATGAGATGGAGCACCATCCTGCTGCAAAATTTGACCCCTTTTATGATAGGGAATGTAAGAGGTAGCTAATACTTCTTGATATTTTAAGCTATTGACATTGCATTCCACCTTGCAAATGTTTCACACACCCCCATACTGAATGTAACCCCAGACCACGATATTTCCACTACCAAACTTAACTGTTTTCTGGGTGTATCTTGAATCCATGTCGGCTCCAGTAGGTCTCCTGCAGTATTTCCTGTGGCTGTGGTGTAATTCAACTGAAGATTCATCTGAGAAATCCACCTTCTGCCACTTTTCCAGCATCCATCCGTTTTGCAGGCCGTGGGCCGTGCCAAATGCCACACGGTTTTTTAATTGCCTTTTGTTAAGTGCTGGCTTCTGGGCACTGATTCGACCATGGAGGCCATTTCAAGACAGAATCCTTCAAACTGTTCTAGTTGACACAAGGAGTTGAGGTGACCAGGCCTGTCGGAGCTGTGCTGAAGTGGAAGAAGGGCTGGCTTTTTATTTCTGAACCAACAAACATTCCTCCTGAGCAGTTGTCTTATGGGGTCTGCAGGACCTGGGCTTGTCAAAAACATCTCCAGTCTCTTCAAATCTTTTTTTTAATTATTTGTACTTGAAGCTGAGACACATTAAAGGTGCCAGCCATCTCTGCAGTGGATCTGGTCTTCAGCCTCTTGATAATCAAGGCTTTGGTCGCAGGGTGGATTTTTGGCATGTTGTCAAAGGTCAAGTTGCAGTTCAAGTGAAGGTCTGGGGTGCTGGAGTTCTTTTTATACACATCCACTAATTAACCGATCAATGAGTGAGCACAGCTGAGGCTGTAAACTAGGATTGGGTGCATTATATGACAAGGCAACAAAAATTTTGTCTTGCCAAAATCTGACCTTTCTGTGTTCCTTAAATGATCAATACTTCAGCAGTGAAGCAAATTTAGTTTCGATAAAAAACCTCATTTGGGAGGGTTTCAGCTTTCATATTTCTAAAACCAATGGATGAATTTTAAGTCAGGTTATAAGCTTTGGTTTCCACAACATGGATAAGCGACAGAACTTCTGTCAGGGACTGTAGGCAAAGTTAAATAAAGACTATTACCAAATACATTGCCGTTCTGTCCGACCATAGTGACATTATTCCCTTCTGCGTTTCTTATCTGTAATACGATGAGCTTTTTTACATTACTTACTTACAAGCTTAAACCCTTCAGAGCTCTGTAGCCTTGTGCACTACAGTTCACAAACGTCCTACACTCATGTCACTGTATTAGTATCCACTAGGAATAGCAGAGCTGATATGCCAATCTTTGTAATAGAACTACCCACAGCCTGGCCAGAAAGTGTGAGTCTAAATCTAGTTGTGAAGAGCAGGCTCTGCCACATGTAGTCCACAGCAGCCTGCAAAGGGGAATGGCTTGTGTAAACCAGACCCCAAATGGGCGGTCCCCCTTTTTTGGGCGATGTTTCATATGGGGATGTTCCCGGGTGTCCCTGGGGTATTCCCAGTTGGTCCGGGGTTGGTTTCTGGCGATCCATCCTTTCTCCCCAATCCAACAAGGTTGTGCAGGTCTGCTCTACAGCATATAATTAACTTGGACCCCATAACCTGATCAAATGCACAAGTAGCACACAGACAGACAAAAGGTGGTGTAAGGAAGATGCAATCAAAGGTTTGTACAGGTGACTGTGTCAATTACATACTCCAATGGAAATTTTTATAGTCGGCCCTCTCCTCCTGCAAGCAAGGATAGTGCAAAGCACCCAAGGGTCAGGACAACTGAAGTTGCATTTAAATGTGATACTCTTCAAGTTGATTTGTGTGCTGTTCTGTTGCAAGTTGAAGTTAAAGTTGTACTCTAGGTAGGTTCGTATTTCCTAGACTGTGAACTTCTGTATAGGTCAAGTAAATTTCCAACCTAGTGGGAAAAAACAAAATGTGCATGATATTTTCCTCTCCAACTCTAGTGAAAAAGTTTGGTGGCAGATATACCTCCCCAGCTGTGGCTGCTCAGCATTAGGTCCTTGAGAAATAAAGCAGCCTAGCATTCACAAGGTCTCTTGGGGTACTTCCAATAGAAAAACAAAAAGGCTCCATTTGAGCGGAAAAATCACTCCTTTAACTGTGTTTTTCTCTTATCACAGTTTTATGTGGAATTACTGATGCCAGGCTTTTATCTTCTTTTGAAAGTATTTTTGGTGGTTAGTTTGGACATTTTTTTCTGGTCGTTTTTGGATCAATAGTGCTGTTCTAATATACTGTACATTTTTGATGGGATACATTCTTTGGTAGGTCTCAGGGTCATTGTAAACAAGAGACTGTTGCAACCTAATGAAGAACACCAAGGCAAGGTAGGTTGTGGCTTCCTTAGGCCTAAAGTGGCACTGGTGGCCTTGGGAAGAGCTGTCAGCTGTTTTGGGAGTACTACACAATCCTATGTTATATAGCGCAACAATCTTAATTGTTATTTTAAGTACTACTACTACTAAATACCAGAAATCATCGAGCACGTTGTGCCTAAGTGTGACAAAAGCAATAAAGAATTAAGTTAACACTAGGCATCTGTATAATTTCTACTTTTTCTCATCAGTCATATAGATTTCAAAAGTGCACACTCAATCGCAACTCCATTTACACTCCTCTTTCTTGCTGTTATGAAGCTGGAGTAAGACAATTCCCCTTTTCCACTGTTTATACCCACACTAAACCTGTAAATCTATAAATGTGAATAACTATTCGCTGAAGTTTGATCCAGTCTGATTAATAAGGTTTACTTCCCCTGTTTTAATCCTTCTTTTGAACTATTTGCCACTGTCAGGTAAAAATATGTTTTGTCATTTCATTTGGAAAAATTAAATGAAGTGGGGACAATATAGTTGAATTATGTGGTCTTAAAAGAGTATTGTTTAGATAATGCAGATTATCTGGACACTGTGTAGTGGTATTTTGTGGTCTTGTTGCTTAGGGTTCTCATTTTGTATAAAACTACCCCTGCCAAAATGGAAAATTGTGTGATATCCAGGCAAAATCTATTGCTTTATATCTACCTACTTTCTCCAAACCTTAAAGTAAATATATGAGGATCTTATGTGTAAATGACTCCTAAGAAAAAGTGCTAAAACTAAACAGTTTTATAGGTCACAAAGATAAATTAGACTAATGTTCACACTGTAAATATCACCAATATGTGCATACACTTACCTTGTAGGAGTCTAAATATTTTATAAAATGATAACCAGGACCATTATATTTTTTTTCATACTACAGAATTCAGCCGAGCTTTGAACACAAGACTCTTCATAATGTTTATATACAGTCTTAATCATCCATCACATCGTAAAGACCTAAAGGGGAGGTAGTAAATATACAAATATTTCTACGATAGGAAAACACGATGCTTATATCCAAGTGCGTTAATCGTATGAGAAAAGAAAATGTTATATAGAGCATTAACTTCTGTTTTCATATTTGTTATAACCAAAGAGGAACAGAAGATTTATAACAAAATGACCTAATCTTTCAGTAACCAGCATGTAGACTTCCAAATAGGCTAAAGTAATAGAACAGAACATAAGTAAAGAAAAACATAAGAAAATAACAAAAATGCAGAAAAAAAGATGTAAATAAAAATATTTATCACAGATGTTTCCATCAGTCCCAATTATTTACAGCCTCAGTGTACATGCTCGAACATTTACATGCTGTAGTCGTTACCCAACATCTGTTTTACAGTTCTAAGTATTGGTGGTCGCACCTCTGTAAAGGTACAAGCTTAAAAAATTATTATCTGAAGTTTAATTCAGCTTGACTTACAAGGACATTTTTTTCTGTTATTAGGCCCAATTAGACCTATTGACTATTTTGGGTTTTTAATCTTCTTGGGACATTAACTATAAACTGATGTCGGAGATCTGACTTATTTAGAAGTAGCGCAACCGATTTTTACAATGAGCTTATCGTGATACCACTATGTGTTGTCTGTGATTTTATATAGGACTGATAACCTGCTGCCACTGCAGAAACATGCTGTATATTCTACTACATATACTTGTAATACAAAGATGGCTAAATCCTGCCAGAACTAGATAAGTTTGTCATTTTGTCTCAAGCAGCGGTCCTCCACCCATGATATCCATATGTGCTAATACAAGATATGGACAGGTATGTCTTCATGTTACCCCTCATAAAACTTAAAGGGGTTTCCCGGAACATACAAAAGTGGATCATTGAAGTGTTAATTACAAAAGATAATACAAATTCATCCAAAAGTAAAACCAAAACAAACTGAGAGAAAAAGGGCACTAGAAAAGTGAAAAGTAGGAGAGGGTAATAGAACACTGGAGGTTTCTAATGTGTGTGTTTCTAATGCATGCTTATATACTAAACGCACACACATAAACCATACATTGCCCACCCTAAAACACATCCAGAATATTATTTTAGCCAATTGGTATAGTTCCTGTATAATCTCCAGACTGTGTTGTAGAGGATAAAACCTTCCTTTATGTGTCATCTTTCTATCTAAAGGTATTTTTCTTTCAAAGGTCAAACAAACTTGCGTTCTTGGAAGTCCTCAAAAAACCAGTCCCCTCCCAGGTTCAGGATAATCATTTATTTAAAGGGGATTTGCCACGAAGTAAAATTGACGTGGGAAGTTTGGAAAATAAATAATAAACATTTTCACCATTTATCATTATTAAAAATTCTGCATCATTTTTGTTTTAGCTGCTCCTTTAGTGATCCATTGTTTACAGCTCATCTTCAGGTGATACGACCAGGGCTGAAAGCTCCTCAGTTCTGGTCGCACATGCTCAGACATAACCACTCCTCTCAGGCAGCTACTGAGTGTTCAAACCCCAGGTGCTGCCATTCTACTCCTGTCATTTGGACTCTATAGTAATAAGTCAAACAGTGCTAATAAAACAAAAGAAACCTCAATGAGGTTAATAAAGAGGAAAAAAAAATCACCATTAACATCATTGAGTGAAACCCACAAGGGATGTGTTTTTGGCCTCCCAAACTGCTCAAACTGAGAAAATTAGACATTCATGTTAAAAAACTAGTTACTTTTCCATTAATTCCCCCTGGAGCAAGGTCGTTGGTTTTCTTCATCATTCCATTTATAACTCACATCCAGATGATGTCCATTCTATTATCAAACTTGTCTCATAATCCCTTTTGATATAATTCAGAGTCTACTAATAAAGCTGCATTCTCAAACCTTAAGAACGTCAGTGATGTGCCTAGTGGTGGTTGGAGGAGATGGCATTGCACATAATGCAGATACAGTACACTTGTTATGCTGAAATCAACCAGAGATTTACTCACAGAAAATGTTACGTTTGGCAATCCTGATGCCGTTTCTCTCCTACACAGTTTATGGCTAATGTCTGAATATTTACTATATATATGGTAAATATTCATGCATTAGCCATATGAGGCTACTCTTTGAGAAGACCCATGCTTGCCTCCCCAATGCGTGTTTCATATGCAATTGCTTCCTATCTGGCATACCAACTACATTGGTCTATTGGTAGTGGAAATTATCATTATGCCTGCTATCTGAGGGTCTGGCCTTATACTGTTCTACATTTTGAATGAACTATAATTGGGGGCAACTCAAATCCGGCGACCCTTTATTAGGGGTCCACCTGGCTGTTAAAAACGTTTTTGGGGGCCCCTTTTGCTTAGAAAGGGGCCTCAATTCAATTGGTGGCATAGGGATTGACCCCCAAGGTGGTTGCAAACGTTCACAATTGTCCAAGGGGCCCCAAAATCCAAGGAAATTATAATCACCACACCTAAAAATAACAACGACCACCACAGTGAACTTTGGGGATAAAGGGGGCCCAGGAATGGCCCATGGCCTTTCATGGTGGACGCCAGAAATTTGGACCACACCACAGAATGTTCAGCAGAAAATGACATTCAAAAAAAGGAACCAGGGCAAAACCCGTTTCCCAACCACAGCACAATTGAGTGGACTTGGGCAAATTGGAGCCCCAGTTTCCTGTTTTTATTGAAATTAATTTAAACCTTGGGGGGGTTATTAAAGGGGGTTTAATATTATGATTTGATGTCGAATTTTCTCAAAATTCGATTTGGTCGAATTTCACGACAAAATTAGTTTGGGTCCGAATTGCTTCGGAACGAATCACGTTAAAAAACAGCTATTTCCAGGGTGCACAGAGCCTGCTGGGTGCTGTAGAAAGTTGTGCCATGCTTAAATATACAGAGGGAGCTTGGTTTGGTCTTTATACATGTTGTGTTTTAGTATGACACGCATATGACTGCCGCTGCTCTTAGAATCGCTTCACAAAAAAATTCCCTGGGCATTTAAGAGGGAAAAAACTGACCAAAAAACCAAGGGGAAATGTCCCGATAAAGTCAGGGCAGCGAAAGCTGGAAATAAACAAGCTGAGGGCTCATGTGGAAACCATCAGTGAAGAGTGTGGAGGTGCGGCAGAAGCCAGAGCAGATAAAGGTCAGAGAGTGGCACAAGATATTCTGGAGGTGGCAAAAACGGAGTAGGCCACATAGTGGACAATGACACAGTGTGTAGGTTACGGCAGCAGCCACAGCAGCAGCATGGGTTCAGACAGTGGCACAATGACATTCTGGAGGTGGAAAAATAAGGAGTAGGCCAAATAAAAGAATTGGGGACAAAGAACACAGGTTTGGTGAGGTCCACGGCAGCTGGGTCCACACCCAGCAGCAGGAGGTCGACAGGGGCCCCAATGACAGGAGGTCTAGTAGGCACGGGCAAAGCAGGGGCCGCAGCAGCAGCATGAGGTGAGATTGGCACAATTAAATTCGGGGAGGGGGCCCAAAAACGGGAGTAGGCCACAGGAGTGGCACAATGACCAGGGGGCGGAGGCACAGCACAGCAGCAGCATGAGGTCAGAAGTGGAACAATGAAAATTCTGGATGGTGGGCCCAAATAAATACAGGAGTGGGGCCCACAGAGGGGTGGGCCTACAATGACAAGTTGGGTCACGGCAGCAGCCACAGCGGCAGCAAGGAGGTAAATGACAGGGGGGACCACAATGAATAAAATTTGGAGGTGGCAAAACATATTTAGGCCACAGAGTGGCACAATGACAGAGAGTAGGTCACGGCAGCAGCGATGAGGTCAGAGAGTGGCACAATTAAATCTGGAGGTGGCAAAAACAGGAGTAGGCCCAACGGGAGTGGCCACAATGACTCAGTGTGGAGGTCACGGCAGCGCCAAAACAGCAGCATGGGGGTCAGACAGTGGCACAATGACAAATTCTGGGGTGGCAAAACAGTTATTTTAGGACCACAGAGTGGCACAATGACAGAGAGTGGAGGTGACGGCAGCAACAGCATGAGGTCGGGAGAGTGGCACAATGACACAGTGTGGATGTCACGGCACCAGCAGTATGAGGTCATAGAGGGCAAAATTGACAGAGTGTGGAGGTGGGTGGCAATACCAGTCCCTTGGTAAAGATGGTGGTAGGCAGATGGAGAAACTGGCGCAGGATTTTGTGGCATCAGGCGGGTGGGGGCATCAGAATAGTGGCTGAGGCAGGTATTTGAACCCAGACTCATTTCTCACGTTTAGGAGGCGCAGGGCTGATGTAGTCTGCCCCAAAGGGCTTGGTTTGGGGGAAATCCGGGCAGTCCTGCTGATTATCTTGAAAAAGGTCAGTCATTCAACTTTTCCCCGGGGAAAAGCGGGTTTCCTTTGGGGGGTAACGATGGCCCCCCGCTTTGAACCCCGCTTGATGCCACACTACTAACCGGGAGGACAGCTTCTCCACTGCAAACTCGGCAAGTTGCAGCAACACTCCATTTTGGTGCCCAGTAGTCGGGATTTCTAACTGGGTGGCAGAGTGCTGCCCAAGTAACCCACACCTGTTGGTTGGGGGTTGCTCCAGGTCCTGCTGCTGTGGCGACTGCCCTCTTCACTAGGGGTGGGGAAACTGCTATAGGGCTCCAGATTTTAAAGGGGAGCGCTGATGGAGGGTACTGCTCTCCCCCCCCACCTTCCCCCAGCAGCCGGGCAGTATAGTGGACTAGGAACCCCCCCCGTCGGGTGTCAGAGGAGGGACATGCCGACTGGGGCAGTGGCAACTGATACGGGGATTTCCCAATAGTATTTGAGTTTGTCCTCCCTCAGCACTGGGAAAAGGCCCCCATTTTGGACGGTAGCGGGGGTCCAATAGGCGGAGACCAGAATCATCCCTCTGCGGATGGTGATATTCCTTGTCACTACCCAGGCAAATCAGCATGGTGGGGGGCCATCTGCACAAGTGCCCCGGGGGGCTCCCGCCTCCATCTCCACTGAAAAATGCCACGATGCTTGGGGCATCTGCTCATCTTTCCTCATCCCTCTCCCTTCCCCCAAATTTTTCCTGCTCCTCCTCTCTTGTCCCCTTGCTAAAAAACCCACTCTTTTCACCGACAAGCTTCTGCCCCAATTCCCCCTCCTGTCCATTTCAGTCCCCCGGATCATGGGGCCCAGATTGTCGCCCGTCTCCAGTCCCCTCCCAGCAGTTTTTTTTGCATCTGTTCCGGGACGAAGCGTGGAATTGAGTTATTCATCCTTAGCCCTGGCGACTGACAAAAACGTTGCCTCCTAAATGGCCTCAGCAAACGGAGGTGTCACGCATGAGTGCATGGCTGACTCAAAGTAAACGGGGGAGTACTTCTGTCCATTGGTCATAAAAAAATCGTTAAGGGCCTTTTTGTTCATACAGCGGCCCAAAACTGTGCATTTTTGAATTTCCAACGGGTGGAAACATCGCATATCAGAGTGTGTTGGGGAGGCCGTTTGCCGCTGCAAATGGGAGGGTGTTCCGGCTTTGTAGGAATGGATGAAGTGCATGCAAGTTTCCTGGCCTTTTTGAATCTTGAAAAACGGTGGAAGAATTCAGGAACCCTTTTTCCAACCGATTTAACCATGCGCATGCAGGGCGCGGACCCCCCTCCTCGGGGCAGCGGGAAAAAACCTTTTTTCCCATTTTCCGCCACCTATTCGTTTGCGTTGGTGCGGGAAAGCCCCACTGATTTCTTGCTTCTTTTGGCGGAGCAGTTTTTTTTCCCTGGTGACTTCGTTCGCCCAGGAAAACCCGGTTGAAAATGCTGAACGCTGTGCCCTACAAATTTGGTTGAGGGGAAAAGTCTTTTTGGGGGCTGAGATGGTGGTGGTGGGGTGGTGGAGGAGGAGAAGGCGGACATTGGGGGCGGAGCGCAGTTTGCAAAGTTGGGAAAAGCGGGGTCTCCTGTCCGTTGTGGTTGCCCCGTGTGGCCAGTAACTCCCCTGTGTGCTTTGGTGCCCAGGCAAGGCAGGTGTAAAATGGTGCACCGCTGTGCCCTACACATGTGGTATGAGGAGCAGTTTCTTGTGGGGCTGAGATGGCGGTGGGGAGGAGGCCATATCAAGGAGCCCCAGTTTGAAATTTTTGGGGGGGGGGAAAGCGCCGTCTCCTGTCCAAGTTGTTTTGGGGTCCCCGGGGAGGAACACATTCCCCAGTGGGCCCCAAATGACATGTACTAGCCCTGACCGTAGTTTCAGTCCGACGTCCGCGCTGCGTGCACCCTTGGAAAAAACCAAATTAAACTCAAGGACTGGTCCCCCTTTTTTTTCCTTATTTTGAAGTGTGGTACTACTTTTTGGAATTTTTTGGCTTGGAATCTCCTCTCGGTGGCACAAGCCCTTGTTCTCTGAAGTGCGGGTCCCACCATTTTGGAAAAAGGGGGGATGCAGTCCAAAAAACTTGGCAGGGCCCGGTCCTTCTGCACCTTAGGTGGTTGGGCGCTTTGTTTTCTCTTTGCAATCGCCTTGCTGAACGACCTGGCGCCATGAGTAGCGAGGGCAGGAGCATTTTGGCCGGGGGAGTGGCAAAAAGAAAAGCTCCTTTTGAAGGGGGTGGGCCTTGAGGGCTGCAATGGCATGCGGCCAAAAAGGGTGTGCTGCTGCGGGGGAAAGGTGGACCCAATCTGAAAAACCCCGTTTTTTCCAGGCCACCCGGGTGGTGATGCTGCATGTGTTGACGCAGGGCCGGGGGGCCAAGTTAGTCCCTGGCCCCCTTCACTTTCTGCCCACAGATTTACATAACCCATATTCGGGTCCTCCGGTGTCTTAGCAAAAAATGCCCACGCCCAGTACTGATTTTACCGCCAAACCCCACTTGGGGACTGCTGCCGCCCCTGCCCCCTGAGCCCCTGTGCCGTACTTTTTGGACCTGGAAGGGGTTTTTTACCCCTGGGGCCGCTTTTGGGTCCCACTCACACTACTGCTACCCTGCTGACTAGGCCACCAACCCACTTTTTGGCTGGCCCCCTGCCCGCGCGAAGGAGCCCTCTTCTCCTGACGATGATGAAGCCCTTTTCCCCGGCTCCCAAATCGGTCGGCTACATCATCATCAATTTGTGTTTCATCGTCACTGCTGTCCTCATCACCGGTCTTGGTATGCAGAGGCTGACGTCTCACAACATGACCTCACATGCCACTCTCCACATCTATACTTTGCCGCCTACTGCAAGAAGCAGGGGATATTGGCCCCATTTCTTCCCTGCCAAGTAGCTGCTGACTGCCCTCCTCAAATTGTTCATCCTCGCTATATAGTGGCGCTGAGCCCAGACCACATAGTAGATCTCTGGCTGAGTGAACCGGATGGGACAGAGGTGGGTTGAGGACAGGTGAGGGCCGCTGACCCGCTCCCGGGCCATGCCAACTAAGGGTTGTGTCTGACATTCCCACCGACTCTTGGCTTGGGGTGTCAGATGTCATCTGCGAAGAAGTGGATGACCTAGTCAACCAATCAAGAACCCTTGGGTTGCTGGTCAGCACACGGCCGCTACATGACACCGGCAGTTCTGGCCTCACCAAGTGACCCCTGCTGCGACGTCCCCTTGCTGTGCTCCGACCTGGGCCTGCTCCAGGAATGTTTGTGCCACTGCCACTCACAGGTGAGAGCCTGCCACCTCTCTGTCTGACATACTGTTTGTTCTAAAATGTACAGACACTGTTTGATGAAGATATCTGTATATGATAAATACACACCCAGTATTTGACTCGAAATGAACCCACAAACAAGCTTGGGTAAACCTTGGATATAACTTGTGCTCCACAAATGGGCATGAAAAATTGACGTGTATGTGCCGTTTAAAAACACTGTGTATTTTACTGAATATAAAAGCACAAACCGGCTTAATTAACCTTCAGATATGAATGATGCTACAGGCAAAATTGTACTATCCCAAATGGAAATTTATCAACCAATTATGTGTAACTTTTTATTTTGTAACTATTTTTATTTGTAAAATGGCACTTGAACTTTTACTATTGTTTTTTTTAACATTTTTAACCCCCTTTTTTTTTTACTTTTATTCCTCCTAGACAATCTGGCAACTAGGAGGTGTGATCGCTTGTCCTATACATCGCATTACTGCCGTATACAGGCTATTTATTCATTACACATTACACCAAATGGCAGGGTGTAATAGGTGTACCACCATTGCAGCTACAGAGGCCTTTATGACACCCCTGGCTGTCATCACACTATGGTTACATCATAGGAATGGGTGACTGGGCAGAGGAATGGTGGGTCCATAATCGCCGAAGTGTCTAAGCTGTTAGCTGCAGTTGCCAGCTGTAGTTATGGGTACCTCCAAATGCATGAAGGGGCTATTTAAATCTGTGGTGATGCTTCCGGAAAACTGCACACTGAATGCCTTGCTCTTCTTCAGGTAACAGTTTAGAGTCCTAACAACAGAATACATTTTTCCTATGAGAACCTTGTAACGAGAGGGGTTTAATCAAAGTAAACAATACCTCCAAAGCTGTGAAATCAAATTGGGCTAGTCCAGAATGATATAAGATATATGAATCCCATAACCCCTATAGTGTAAATATAAAGCCTTCCTTTATATTCCATTCACAGACATTATACAACCATTCACACTTAATATCATCTGACTGTATTAATTATGTAGTAAAGAAATAGAAAAAGCAACAGTTAAAACAAACACAGTAAGATCAAATTAATTATTCAGACAGCAGGTGCTGTACATTAAGTAGAGATATATACACTGACACAATAATGGATGCTAAATGAGGTCTATAGAGAAACCAGAAACTGATTAGAATGCATGGATTTTCCAGAAACACAGTTGGCTTTGGACTTTGGGCTCTCACCGTGTGCTCTGATTACGTAAAACTTATCATCTTGTAAACTGTACTTTCCTCTTACTACTTATCCTTGATTGCAGCTTGTGCCAAGTGACTGCTGCCTCGTACACAGTGCCAGTCATAAAAACAAATTTGCACAAAAAATACTAATTTAGCTCAATTACCTTTGATGAAAATATTACATGCTATACTTACTTCATGTACTCTAGTAAAGCACTCTGCTCACTTTAATTAAACCCATTTTGTCAGTTGTTTGATACTGTTGACAGATTCCAAAAAGAAGCAAATATACAGATGCCTTATATGCCAAAGAAATCTGAAATCCAATAATCCCAAAAAATGGACAGGCATACAAATATAATACGAAGTGGGCTTACACAAACACATAAGCTGAAGGCTAAACCAACAATCAATTAAGAAATTATTTTAAATACCGTACCCTCTTAAGAATGTGGTTAGCTTCAGAATGAAGTAGTAATTCTATGTTTTTGCCTAATTGTAGTAGATAAATATATTTTTTTAAACACTTGTTTCATTGATTTTTTTCATTGCTGTATCCGGCTTTTGTTTTTTGGGTGTTTTTAATCTATTTTATAACATCTTTTTAATGTTATTAAAAAGAAGAAAATCCACCACTATTTTTTTTCTTTTTATGTTAATTTCACATGTAGTGATTTTTTAAAGTTTGTTTTACAACTTTAGCCCCCATGCTGTATTTGTACCTCATAAATTGCTTTACATTGGGCTCCATAATTTACACATACATAATGATGATCCCTCAGGTGCAGAAGCAGCGCTCATATGATCAACAACAGGAGACTGACAGTGTAGAAACAGACAGCTGGGATCCTGCTGTAACAGCTGAGATCAGAGAAACCTCCATTCTCTGTTTAGAATGTATAAGCATTTTAGAGCAGAAAGTGTTATAAAATAGAAAAATAACCATTACTCATTGCTGTAACACTACCACTCAAGTGGTCCTAGTTGGTCTTATAGTGATGATATCACATACATAATTTATGTGACTGCTACCAGGGTTGGGACAATGGTTAGGCAGAGGTGGATGACCACCTAGAATGCCTGATAGTGACTGTCAGAAAGGAGGGCAGGCCCCAAGGGTTAAAAAGGGGGCCCAATTTCCAAAAAAATTCAATTCGGTCACTTCGCCAAATTTTTTCCGACAAAAAAAATATTCTCCGAATTACTTGGGCACAAGCGCAAAAAAACATTTAGGGGAAGAGCGCATTCTGTAGAAATTTTTTGGGCCCATCCCTTTAATTTGCAGAGGGGTTGGGGTTTATAAATTTTTTTTTATATGAAGCAGTGACTCCCCCTCTTAGAACCCGCTTACTATAAAATTCCCTGGAACTTAAAGGGGGAAAAAACTGAAAAAAAAATAAAGGGAAAGTAGGGAAAAGATAGGGTTTGGGAAAAAAACAATGGGGTTAGGTGGAAAAATTATTAAGAGTGTGGAGGTGAGGGGAGCACACCTAGTAGGATGGCAAAGTTTTCTGGAGGTGGCCCAAAAACGGGAAGAAGATACAAACTGGGGACAGGTACGGGGGGAGCATAAATAGGGGGAGGGGAAATGAATTTAAAAAAAGTAATAGGGCCAGATGGCCTATAAGTGTGGAGGTAAAAGAATAAATACATCACAATGAATTTGGAGGGGAAAAACATGAGGAAGAGTGGAAATGATAATGTAGGACACAGCACAGATGAATCAGGAAGGCACAATGAATTTAGGGGGAAAAAAATATTAGGAAGGTCACAATCAACATGGGTGGAGGTAAGGGAGAGAGGTGGTGTGGAAATACTTTGGGAGGGGGAAAAAGTTTGCCACAGTGGCCAAATAAAAGGGGAGGTAGGGAGCAGCATAGATAAAGGATGGACAATAATTCTGACCAAAAAGATTAGGAAGAGGGGAAAATAAATTTTGGGGTTTGGGGGGGGGGTTGAAATAGGATTTGGAAAATGAATTTGAGGGTAAACTTTTAGGACAGAGTCACAATCACACAGTGTGGAGGTCACGGTGGCGCGTATGAAATCTCAGGGGGCCAATGCTTTTTGGAGGGTGGCAAAACAGTATTGGGCCACAGACACAACAAAAACATTTGTGGAGGTACGGGGGGAAAGTATGAATTGGCAGTGGACAATGACTTTCGGAGGTGGCAAAAACATATTGGGCCCCCAGAGGGCTCAACACACAGTGTGGGGCACGGGGCAGCAGTTTGAGATCGGCGTGGCACAATACATTTTGGAGGCGGCAAAACAGTATTAGGCCCAGAGTGCACAATCCCACGTTGGAGGCACGACAGCAGCCATAGATCAGGCAGGGGCACAATGAATTCTGGGGTGGAAAACAGGGGAAGCCACAGAATGGCACAAGACTGAGAGCGGGGGCCGGCGAGAAAGCATAGGTCATGCATTCCCACAATAAACCGTTGAGGACATGGCAGCAGCAAAGCACACTTAGGTCAGACAGTCGCACAATGACCGTTGGTGTCAGGGCAACACATAACAGCACACGCATGAGGTCATAGAGTGGAAAAATGAAGAGTTTTTTAGGGGGGTGGTAATACCAGTCCTGGTAAAGATGGGGTAGGCAGATGGAAAAAAGGCAGCAGATGGTGCATCGGCGGGGGGCAGCATCAGAATAGGGCGAGGCGGGAGTTTAAACCCCAGACTGACACCAAAGGGCATTGGTGTGTGAAAACCCCCCCTTTTCCCCACGCCTATTCATCTTGCAAAGGTATCGTTCCAAATTTCCCAGGGAAAAGGGGGGGTTTCCCTTGGGGTAACGGGGGGCCCCCGCCCACTGAACCCCCTTATGCCACACTACGGGCCCCGGGCAGGACAACTTCTCCACTGCAAACTCGGCAAGTTGCGGCACACACCCAGTTTGGCTCCCCAGTAGCCAGCGGTCTCTTTAACAGTGGCAAGTGCTGTCCAAGTGGGCCCCCCAAAACCTGTTGGTTCAGGGACTGCCCCAGGTCCTGCTGCTGCGGGCGACGCCCCCTCACTAGGCGGGTGAAGGAACTGCTCATCAGTGCCCAGACTTGGGTTACTTCTGATGGTCTGGTACTCTTACCCCCCCCCACCTTCCCCCAGCAGCCCGCCAAGTATACGTAAAAAGGCGGGGAACCCCCCGGTAACCTGTCAAGGAGGGACATGCCCACAAGGAGCGGCAACTGATTACGGAGGGATTTCCTTAAAAAATTTTGAGTTTGTCTTCCCTCTCAATAGCTGGAAAAAGGCTCCATTTTGGGACCGTAAAGCGAGGGTCCAATAGGGTGGAAGACCAGAAGTCATCCCTCGCCGGTGCTGACTATTGGGCTGTAACAGCCAGGAAATAACATTGGGGGGCCTCTGCACAAGGACTCCTGGGGGCCCCTGCCTCCATTCCCACGTTACGCCCGGTGTTTGGGGGGTCATCTGCCCGGTCCCCATGTGCGGTGAATTCCAGCGGGTGGAAACATCCATATCAAGTGTTTTTGGGGAGCCTTCTGGCCGCTCAACCGGGAGGGTTTTCCCGGCCCTTTTTACGAAGGATAAAGTGCATGCACCTTTCCCGGGCCCTTTTCAGAATGTTTGAAGATCTTTGGGGAAACTTCAGGAACCTTTTCACAACCAGATTAAAAACTTGGGCCCTGCAGGGGGGATGACCAACCCTCCCGGGGCACGGGCCCCCCCTGTTCCCCCCATTGTCCGCCCATGGTTTTCCATTTTCAGTTGGGCGGGGAAAAAAACCCACAACGTTTCTTGTGCATGATGCGGAGCATTCCCTCCCCTGTGTGACTTTGTTTCCCGAGGCAAAACCCGGTAAAACTGCGTGACACCCCTGTGCCCTACACATGTGGTAGATGAGCATACTTGTGGGGTGAGATGGTGGTGATGGGGAAGGGGGAGGGGACGGCGCAGGTGCACGTTTGACCGGGGAGGCAAAGCAACCTTTCCTGTCCAAGTTGTTGGTTTTCCTGGGAAAACACATTTTACCCATGGGCCTAAAGGAATTTTAGGGGCCCCGACCGAAGTTACAGCTCCAGACCCGCGCTGCCCTGCACCTTGGGAAAAAAAACCGTAAGTCAAGGACTGACCCCCCTTCTGTTTTAAAATATTTATGAATCTGTACTGCCTTTTTTTAAAAGAAATTACGCTTTGGAACTCCCCACTCGCCCTCGGGCCGCCATTAGTTCCTGAATGGTGTGAGTCCACATTTGGAAAGGGAGGGGCTGCAATACCAACAACTTTGGGCAGGAGCCGGCCTGCGCACTAGGATGGGTTTGGGCGCAAAACTGTTTTTCCTTTTCAATCGCCTCGCTGAACGATTCTGGCGCCATGATAGCGAGGAGCAGGAGCATCTGGACCGGCAATGATGTCAAAGAGAAACAGCTCCCCTTTTGCAGAGGTGGTGGACCTTGACTGGCTGCAAAGGCATGCGAGCCCCTGGGGGCTGCTGCTGTGTTGCTGCGGGGGGCAGGATGGACCCCACATCGGCCCCGTTTCTCCAGGCCATGGGTGGTGACGCTGCATGTGTTGAGCAGGGGCCTGGGGCCAACGTTGCTCCCGGACGCTTCACTTTTCTGCCCCCAGATTTACATATACCCATATTTGGCTCCTCCAGTGTTTAGCAAAGAACTGCCCCCCGCCGGGATTTGGATTTTAACCCCCAACGTCCGCCGAGTGACTACTCGCCGCTGGCTCGCTGACCCTGTGCCGCTACTTTCTTGGGAAACGAACGGATTTTTACCCCGTGGCCGCTTGGGCCCCCACCCCCCACTGTGCATCCTGTGACTCACGCCCAAAGACCCACTTGCTGGGTGCGCTGCAGCCCCGCGCGCAAACTGACGCCCTCTTCTCCCGCGATGATGAAGCCCTTGCCCCACCCCCGGCTCCCCAAATGCGGTCGGTTCAAACACAATTTGTGTTTCATCGTCACTGTGTCCTCAACCGGTCTTTTTAGCCGAGGCGACCTTCACAACATGACCTCCCATGCCCCTCCCACCCCATACTTTGCCCCTCGCAAGAAGCAAGGATATTGGCCCCATTTCTTTGCCCAAGAGTTTGAGCCCCCCTAAATTTTTTCATCCCGCTATATAGGGGGCGCTGACCCAAGCCACAAGTAATCTCTGGTTAGGGGAAACCGCTGGGACAGAGGCGGGGGTGGGGGACGGTGAGGGCCCGCTGACCCCTCCCCCGGGGATGCCCCAACTAAGGGTTGTGTCTGAGGGTTCCCACCAACTCTTGGGTGGGGTTTCAGAGTCATTTTGGGGGGAAAAAGGGATGACCCAGTCAACCAATCAAGAACCCCTTGGGGTTTTGAACAAACCCCGGCCCCCTAGATGACAGCGGCAGTTGTGGCCTCACCGAGTGACCCCTGCTGCGACGTCCCCTTTTCTGTGCTGCGACCGGGGCCCGTTCCAGGAATGTTTTGGGGCCCCTGGCACCCAGGTGCGGGTGCCCCCTCTCTGTCTGAATTTCTGTTTGTTCTAAAATGTACAGACACTGTTTGATGAGATTCGTATATGTAAATATACCCCTGTTTTTTTTACTCCAAAAGAACCCAGTAAAAAGCTGGGTAACCCTTGGTATAAATTGGCTCCCCAAATGGGCCAGAAAAATTTTTCTTTATGTGCCTTAAAAACCTGTGGTTTTCTAAAGTAAAACACAAACAGGCTTAAATAACCTTGGACATGATTAGGCTACAGGAAAAATGTATAAAATTTGGGATTGAAAAAGACGGGTTTTTTTTTGCAACCCCACAAAACAACGCTTAATTAACCCTGGTGTAAATTTCGCCAAAGAATTGAGCCTACAAAATAGTAGCTTTGTAGCGTGTTACAATTGCAGTTTTCTACCACACAACAAGGATACAGTGTAATTAAACCTTTTTGGTGAATTAGGCTACAGGAAAAATTTATATATTTTTCGTTGAAAAAGACAGTTTATTTTTGTCAGCACACCACCAAAACAACGCTTAATTAACCCCTGTATGTAAATTGCGGCAAAAAATTGAGCCGCACAAAATAGTAGCTTTGTAGCGTGTTACAATTGCGTGTTTTCTATACGCCACACAACAAGAGTATAAGTTGTAATTAACCTTTGCTTGTGAATTAGGCTACAGGAAAAATTTATATATTTTGGCGTTGAAAAAGACGGTTTCTTGTGTCAGCACACCAGCAAAACAACGCTTAATTAACCCCTGGATGTAAATTGCGCCAAAGAATTGAGCCGCAGAAAATAGTAGCTTTGTAGCGTGTTACAATTGCGTGTTTTCTACGCCACACAACAAGAGATACAGTTGTAATTAACCTTTGCTTGTGAATTAGGCTACAGGAAAAATGTATATATTTTGGCGTTGAAAATACGGTTTATTTTTGTCAACACACCAGCAAAACAACGCTTAATTAACCCCTGGATGTAAATTGCGCCAAAGAATTGAGCCGCACAAAATAGTAGCTTTGTAGCGTGTTACAATTGCGTGTTTTCTACGCCACACAACAAGAGATACAGTTGTAATTAACCTTTGTTTGTGAATTAGGCTACAGGAAAAATGTATATATTTTGGCGTTGAAAAAGACGGTTTCTCGGGGTCAGCACACCAGCAATACAACGCTTAATTAACCCCTGGATATACATTGCGCAATAGAATTGAGCAGCCAAAAATGTAGTGGTATTTGTGTTGTAAAAAACGCTGTTTCTTTAAATGAATACAACAAGAACTGGCTTAGATCCCACTTGGATATTGAATGTATATGCAGCTGCAGTGGACGCACACTGGATTTCAGATCCAATACCCCAAAAAATTAGAAATAGAACATTAAGAGAACAGTCTCTGAGACAAGCTGAGACACCCCACAGAAATCGCTATATAAAAATCAATTCTTCAGTAAGAGCTATCAGCCGCGGCAGCACCTTCCCTGATGAGCACAGTGAGAGGAGTGTGAGCTCCCGGCGTCGCGCCCGGACTTATATAGTGCGGTGACGTCACAGAATCCCGCCGGTCTCTGATTGGCTTCACCTCTGCACATGTCATGCAGGCTATGCCCTTCTTCCTCCCAGAGTGCTTTGCCCCATGTAGCGCCATGTGCTCACAGCCATTTTATCAATCAAAAGCACACTTCGTTCACCCGAAGTACCCCAAAGTTCGACTTCGTTCCGAACCGAAGTTTTCCTGAAATTCTAAACGAATTCCACTTCGTTAGAATCAATTCGCCCATCTCTAGCAAGGGTGTCATCAGGGCACTATGGGGAGTACTCTTGTAAGGGATCCTGACCAGAAGAAGCCCACTGATATGATACAAAATAGGTATTGGTAATAGGCAGGGGGACCCAGATGTTTCAGGTATATGGGACCCTGAAATTAATTGCAGTCCTGGTGCAAGGAGATATGGCGCTGAGCCCACTCCAAATATGGCAGGTACTAGCTGTTAGTTTGACTGTATAACAATAAAATCTCAAAGAAAAAAGATACAATTATTTTTTTTACCCGTTTCATCTAGCTGGAGAAGGTATGGCTGTTGGTACCGCAAGCAAATTTATGTGATACAAAATCCAGCATAAACCTCCGCAATCTGTTAAAACTGATCCATAATCTTTATTGGGTCAATAAAATGCCTTGTGGCCATTGAGGTACCTACTTGTAATAGTTTTTGTATGTCTGACAGATGCCTGCATAGTCGCACTTTTAAAGCAGTAGAAGTACATCCTACATATTGAATTCTACATTCGCAATAAAATAAATAACAAATCACGTGTTTCAATTTATGTAGGAAGTCATCTAAAAAAAGTCATTCTTTGAACTACACAGAAATTGCCTGTAGCAATCCATATGTTCACATGTGACACACTGGGATTGTCCACAGTTATAGGATCCCTTCACTGATAGCCAATGTGTTTTACTGAAATTTTAATCTGACGAAAAAATGACTGGGAAACAATAACGATCTTAATGTCTGACCTCTTCTAGCTACAAAATTAATATTATCCATAATGATCTTTCTCATATTTTGTTGTGTCATAAGTAAAGGAAGATATTTTTTGATAATATCACATATTTCTTTATATTGCGGGCTGAATGTCGTGGTGAAGGTTATCATTTCTCTCATATCTTTTTTATTAGAGTTTTGATATTTTTAGTCTACTAACAAATCTGATCTAGAAATTTGTGTTACCTTTTTACATGCCCGATCAAGGAACCATTGTGAATAACCCTTGTTTTTTAATCTGCTACAGACTTCTTTCTGTGAATCAGGAAGAAACTCCGGGACTGAACAGTTTCTCTTATTCCCAACTAATTCACCATAGGGAATACCTTCAATGACATGTTGTGGGTGGTTTGAGCTTGCATGCAAAATAGAGTTCTTTGCCATGCTCTTTCAATATGGGAAAACATCAATCTTATCTCTATTTCCTATCAATTTAACATCTAGGAAGTTAATGGTCATCTTTTGCCACTCAGTAGTACATTTTAAATTCCTTTTGTTACCCTTTTTATAAATGCCAAATTGGGGTGCTTCATCTTGTTTTGGTCCCCCCCCCCCCCCCCACCAGGAGCAGGTCGTCAATATAATGACCATACCACCTGATGTGGGGGAGAAACGGGCATAGATCATTGAAAGATACTTCTCCTCCCACACGGACACAAAAATGTTCGTGAGGGAAGGCGAAAATTTAGCTGCCAAGGACGCCCCACATGTCTGTAAAAATAATTTTTTGTCAAATGAGAAATAATTGTGACTCAAGAGAAATTGTGCGCATAGTATCATAAAATCCACAAATTCTTCTGTGTAAGATCCAAAAGCAGGCACCTGTCAGATACACAAAAACCATTACAAATAGGTATCTCAATGGCCACAAGCCATTTTATTGAAGTGCACAAAGGCAATACCAGAAGTTTCAAAGTACAGGGTATCGAAAGGGTTACCAAACCTTATAGGGGCTGTGACCATAGAAGAAAGTTACTTGCAAGAGAGGAATGGTGGATATATAAGTTAGGAAATAGATGTCCGCAAGGTTTAAACAAAAGATATGATATAATGCGTCATTATTAACATTCCGTGATGCGCCGATTTTGGTTTTATACAATATTATACTTGTTTTTTTAACTATATAGGATGTTGTATTAGTATCATGTGATCGGGTCATGTGACCTGTATTGGAACATTTAAATGGTGCATGTCATTTGGTTTTTGATATGTCATGAATAAGGAGTAGAAACTTGAAACGTGTCGACATAGATGCGATTCATCATGGAAAAACATGTTCTGAATTGAAAAAAAGTTTGAACCCAATAAAGATTATGGAACAATTTTAACAGATTGCGGAGGTTTACGCTGGGATTTGTATCCGCTTTCCATTATCGTTAACTGTTGAGCCTCCTTCTGCATGTTCGGGCGTGCGATTCCTCCTGCTTCTCAACCAGGTTAGTCTGACTTTAGCTATGTGGTTGGTTTTTTGAAAGAAGGGCAATTTATAGCTAGGCATTTTAATTTTCACTGGTGAGGAGGAAGGGAGGGAGCGCCATTTGCTCTATTTGTCTTGGGGACCAAAATATCTTGTCCCAACTTTGACTGTTACAACCAATCAATGGCCTTGTATGACATGGGTCCAATGAGAACAGTGTTTGAGTGCAGTGGTCAAGCAAATATTTTATGCAATATCATATCATTACTGCAAGACTGGTGGAGACCCCCAAAGCCATACCTGACTGTAGTGTTGTTAACCTTCTGACTTACTTTAAAATAATAAAGCCAGCAGAAAAATTGTTTATTGTGTTATGTTTTTTTTTATTCTTTCAAAAAAGAGTATGTATGACGCCAGTTTAAATATGACTTTTTGCATTACCCTCATAAACCATACTGTGAAAAAATATGAAGTAATGGATAAAATAAAGAATATTTTTAAAAGAATATTTGGAAAAGCACACACTTTTTTCCCAAGCCCTGCAGGTAAATTACATTTTAAAAGATGTGTTGCAGCTTTCCAAGTTTTTAAATGACCCTTCTTGTCTACACGATGTTTTTCTCATTCGCTGACAAGAAAATCTTGATGTGTGATTCATTTTATATCAATCAGAACCTCAACAAAAACATTATTTTTTCATGCTTGGGCATTTCCCTTCTTGATGTTTTTTTTTTGCCTTGTAAAAGAGGCAAATGCCAAGGTTTTAACTTTTATAATCTCCCAAGTGATTTTTTTTTTGTCCGTGATTAATTCTACTGCCAGATTTGCTCACAAATGTATCTTCTTTTTCTGGTATACCTTATAGTTGACTCACGTTTCCATCCTTAGGAAAATATGCTGTTGCTTATGGAGTAGATCTATCTATACATTTAAATAGATTTATTTTTAAACATTAAAAATATCTGAACCTGTCACTTATTTTCTTGTTACATTTTTTGTGTGTATACAGTGTAGAAAACACAACCAGAGTCATTGTGAATCACTGGAGTTAACCCTTCACTTTTCCTTGGTGAATCCTTGAAAAACAGTAGTATGATACTTATTTCTGTGGCAGAATAAGGCTAGGTCTACACAGCACAGGATTTTGGTCAGTTATTTTATTTTCCCAAGCTAATTCATATTTGTAATCCGCTTAAAAGCCACCTACCCTGATCTGTGTAAACTTCAATAGTAAATCCGTGCTGTAGTCTAAACAGTATGGATTTTTTATTGAGCTTTACCTAAAACGAAAACCGACCGGCGGAATGAGAACAAGTTCTATATTCTGCGGGACCAACATTGGATTCCTGCAGCCCTAATGTAGAGATGGGCGAATTTCTCAAAAATTCGGTCCGGTCACTTCGCCGAATTTCCCGTTCCCCCGACAAAAATATAATTCCGGTCCCGAAAAACTTCGGGACAATGCGCGTTAACAAACAGCTATTCCAGCTTGCACAGAGCCCTGCAGGGTGCTCTAGAACGTTGTGCCATGCTTAACTATGCAGCAGGAGCCTGGTTTTGGTTCTTCAATACAATGTTGTGTTTTATTATGACAAACGGCACATGACTGCCGCGGTCTTCCTTGGAGAATCGCTTTCACTATAAAATTCCCTGGCACTTAAGAGGGCAAAACTGACCAAAAACTGAAGGGTGGAATGTAGCCTGATTAAAGTCATGGCAGTGACAGCTGGAAAAAAACAAGCTGAGGGCTCAGGTGGCAACAATCAGTGACAGAAGTGTGGTGAGGTGACGCGGCAGCCAACAGCATCATGAGATCAACAGTGGTACAATGGACATTCTGTAGGTGTGCAAAAACAGGAGTAGGCCACAGAGTGGGTACAATGACATTTGTTAGGTCACGTTAGCAACCACAGCAGCAGCATGAGGTCAGACAATGACATTCTGGAGGTGGCAAAAACAGGAGTAGGCCACAGAGTGGCACAATGACACAGTTTGTAGGTCACGGCAGCAGCCACAGCAGCGGCATGAGGTCAGACAGTGCCACAATGACATTCTGGAGGTGGCAAACAACGGAGGGTAGGCCACAGAGTGGCACAATGACTACAGTGTGTAGGTCACGGCAGCAGCCACAGCAGCAGATGAGGTCAGACAGTGGCACAATGACAGAGTGTGATAGGTCATGGCAGCAGCCACAGCAGTAGGAATGAGGTCAGACAGTGGCACAATGACATTCTGGAAGTGCAAAACAGTAGTAGGGGCCACAGAGTGGCACAATGAACAGAGAGTGGTAGGTGACGTGGGCAGCCAGCATGAGTCAGCATGGCACAATGACATTCTTGGAGTGCAAAAACTGGGTAGGCCCAGAAGTGGCACAATGACAGAGAGTGGAGTGACGGCGGCAGGAGCCTCTAAACAGAATGAGGTCAGAGAGTGGCAACAAATGAACACAGGTGTGGATGTCACGCACCAGCAACAGCAAGCAAGCAGCATGAGGTCATATAAGTGGCACAATGACAGAGTGTGGATGTGGGTGGCAATACCAGTCCCTGGTAAAGTATTGTTTGGTGGCAGATGGAAAACGGGTCCAGCATATTGTGTGGCAACAGTGTGGGGTGGGGGCATCAGAATAGTGGCTGAGGCAGGTATTTTGAACCCATAACTCTTTTCTCACAGATTGTGTGATGTGTCATGGCTGATGTTGTCGACGCGCCTAAGGCATTGGGTGTGAGGAAAATCCTGGCCGATCCACCCTGAATCATCTTTGACAAAGGTCAGTCGTGTCCACATTTCGCCGTGACAAGCAGGTTCCTCCTTGGGGGTAACGATGGCCCTCGCCGCACTGACAACCCCTCGCTCTGAGCCACACTACCTGGCCGTGCAGGACATCTTCTCCACTCGCAAACTCGACAATTTACGGCAACAACATCAGTCTATGCCTTCCAAGTATTCAGTGGCCTTCTAACTGGGGTGGCAGAAAGTGCAGTCCAAATAGGCCACCACCGTGGTTTTCCAGGGTCTGCTCCAGGTCCTCTGCTGCTGCTGGTGACTGCCCACCTCACAAGGCGGTGGAAGAAAGCTGCTCGACAGTGACTCCAGACTTAGGTTGCTGCTGATGGACTGTACTGCCCGAACCACTCCCCCCCGCACCTTTCCCAGCAGCCCGCGGCGAGTAGTCAACGTGAGCGCTTGAAGAAACCCCCCGGGCAGACCTGTCATATGAGGGATCGATGCCGGCACATAGGCAAGCTGCCACTTAACATACGGAGGATTTCCCAATAGAAATTCTGGAGGTTGTATCCTCCCTCTCAGATAGCTTGGAAAAAGGCTCCCATTTTGGACCGGTAGCGAGGGTCCAATAGTGGCGGAGAGCCCAGAAGTCATTCCCTCTGCCGATGGTGACTTATTCGGCGGCTGTCCACTAGCCAGGCAAATGCAGCATGCTGCGGGCCATCTGCACAAGTGACGTCCCGAGTGGCTCCCTGCTTCCCATCTCCACTGTAACTGCCACGGTGCTTTGCGGGTCATCTGCCATCTCTTCCTCATCTCCACTAACCTCCTCCATATGCCTCCTGCTCCTCCCTCCATTGTCACTTGGGTAGAAAATCCACTCATTTTACGCAGAAAATGCTTCTGCTCCAATGTCCTCCGCCTGCTCCATTTCAGTCCCCACCGGACTCATTGGCCGCGAGATGTATCGCACAAGTCTCCAGTCCAGTCCCCTGCCCAGACCGATTTGTTCAGCATCTGTTCCATGTCATGAAGCTGTGGAAAGACGTATTCAGCCCGTAGGTCCTGGCGACTGACAAATAACGGGCTCCCCTCGAATGGCCTCACAAACGGCAGGTGTCCACGCAATGACTGCCACTGGCTGACATCAAAGTTACACAGGGGAGTACTCCCCTGTCCGCCTAGATCCATCAAAAAATCGTGAATGGCCTTTCTCTCTGATTTACAGTCCATTCCAAACATGTGCAGGGCTGGAATTCCCACGGGTGGAAACATCGCATATCAAGTGTGTTGGGGGAGCCTTTCTGGGCCGCTGCAACTCGAGGAGGCTGTTGCCTCTGGGCTTTTGTTAGGAATGATGAAGTGCCATGCACATTTTCCTGGCCATTTTCAGAATCTTTTGAAGATCGGGTGGTAGACTTTCAGTAACCTTTTCACAACCAGATTGAACACATGCGGCCATGCAGGGCACATGGACCATCCCTCGCCCCCCGTCGGTGGCAGCGCGGACTACCATGTTCCTCTATCCCATTGTCCGTCACCAAGGTTCCATTTGCAGTTGCGCGGAGTAAAGCCACACATAGATTTCTTGCTGCATACAGCGGGAGCAGTTCCTTCCCTGTGTGACTTCGTTCGAGGCAAGTCCAGGGTGTAGAACTCGTGTGACCAAAAAGCCCAACCTGCCGGGCCCCTCTGAGGGAGACGGCCTGACTATGTGGGTGTATCTCTGACGTTTCAGGCCCCTATAGGGTGCACAAGGTCAGACCCAGATACGTTCTAAACTGTTAACCCCTGTCCCACACGGGCCCCAGTGAAGAAAACCAAGCCTGCCACCTATTTCTCTCGTATATAAGGCCGTCCTTTACCGACTTATAACAGGGCCATGAAACCAAGCCCTTGGGTAGCTATATATCATAAGACCGAGTACTAGCTTGTGAGGGCCGACGATCAAGACAGACTAACTCAGATTTAAAGTTTATAGATTTAAGTAAGGCCTTGGAGGGCACACAGACAAATATATACAAAAGATAATAATATACATGAAGATTCCATGAGGTGCACATACAAGCTGGGTTACAGACAAAATGCAGTCAAATGGGTCAAGTTACCTCGGGCCAGCCATTGGGGGGTGTATGCGGCCTGGCTTTCTGTGGGTGATCTCTCTCAACAACACGACCACCATGACCGACCCCACACAACACCCATAACACCAAACAGAACACCACCACTCACACAGACA
Organism: Phyllomedusa bahiana; assembly: GCA_025379985.1. Taxonomy (NCBI): domain Eukaryota; kingdom Metazoa; phylum Chordata; class Amphibia; order Anura; family Hylidae; genus Phyllomedusa; species Phyllomedusa bahiana. The sequence goes on along the minus strand of JAODAL010033336.1, from coordinate 5,812 downwards.
CCCGCGCACGAAATCACAAACCATATCCATCACCTACTACACAACACCACCCTCCAATCAACCACCAACAAACCAGCAAAACACCAACCCCAACGAAGGGATCCACCCACCCCCCCCCCACCCCCACACCACGCCTTACCCCCCCCATCAACCACCCCCTCCAGACCCCCCCCCAACCACGGCGACCCTGACCACATCCACCCCCCCCACCCTACCTCAACAAACCATCCCCCCCCCGCCCGCACCGCCCAACAACGGAGTATGACGTCCAATGAGAGAGATCACCACAAAGCCAGGCCGCATACACCCCCCATCTCCCTAATGTAACTAGACCCATTTTAACTGCCTTTTTCTGTAACCCATGCTTGTATGTCACCTCTGACTCCTTCCAGTATATAATTTATCCTTTGTATATATTGTCTATGTGCCCTCCAAAGGCTAATTAAATCTACTAAAACCTTTAAACGAGTTAGTCTGTCCTTGATCAACGGCCTCACACGCCTAGTACTCCGTCTATTATATAATAGCTACACCAAGGGTTGGTTCCTGGCTCCTGTTAAAGACGGTAACGGACCGCCATTATATACGAGAGAACTGGTGGCAGCTTTGTTTTCTTCCTGGGCCCGTTGGACAGGGGTTAACAGTAGAACAGTAATCTGGCTGACCTTGTGCACCCCTAAGGTGCCTGCAACGACGAGATACACCCCAAGTCAGGCAGTCTTCCCTCGAGTGGGCCGGCGGTTGGGCTTTTTTCTGTCACACGCAGTTCTACACCTGGCTTGCCTCGGAACGAATGTCACACAGGGAAGGAACTGCCCGCGTCATGCAGCAAGAAATCGATGTGGGCGTTTCTCCTCGCCAACTGCAAATCGGAACCATGGTGACGACAATGGGAAGTAACATGGTGTCCGCGCTGCACCGAGGAGGGATGGTCCATGTGCCCTTCATGGCCCATGTGTTCAATCTGGTTGTGAAAAGGTTCCTGAAGTCTTCCACCGGATCTTCAAAAGATTCTTAAAATGGCCAGGAAACTGTGAAATAATGCACTTCATCCATTCCTACAAAGCCATGGAACACCCTCCTCGAGTTTGCAGCGGCAGAATGGCCTCCCCCAACACACTCTGATATCGATTTTCCACCCGTTGGAATTCCCAGCCTGCACATGTTTGGAATGACTGTATAAACAGAGAAAGCCATTAACGAATTTTTTTTGATGATCCTAGCGGACAGGAGTACTCCCTGTGTAACTTTGATGTCAGCCATTGGCAGCTCATGCGTGACACCTGCCGTTTTGTTGAGGCCATTCGAGGAGGCCGCTCGTTATTTGTCATCGTCCAGGACTACGGGATGATAACGTCATTCCACAGCTTCATGACCTGAACAGATGCTGAAAAATCTGTCTGGGCAGCGGGACTGAGACGGTGGGCGACTACATCTCGCGGCCACATGAGTCCGGTGGGGACTGAAATGGAGCAGGAGGATGACATTGGACAGAAGCATTTGTCTGGGTGAAAGATGGATTTTTCTACGCCCAAGTTACAAGAGAGGAGGAGCAGGAGCAATCTGGAGGATGTAGAAGGAGATGAGGAAGACGAAGGCAGTGACCCGCAAGCCACCGTGGCAAGTATACAGTGGAGATGGAAGCGGGAGCCCCTCGGAGTCACTTGTGCAGATGGCCCGCAGCATGCCTGAATTTGCCTGGCTAGTGACAGCCGAATAGTCACTATCCATCCGTCAGAGGGATGACTTCTGGCTTCCGCCTATTGGACCCTCGCACCGGTCCAAAATGGGAGCTTTTTTCCCAGCTATTGAGAGGGAGGACAAAACTCAAATACTATAGGGAAATCCTCCGTATAAGTTGGCCGCTGCCTATGTGCGGCATCGTCCCTCCTCTGACAGTCCTGACCGGGGGGATCTTCAGCGCTCATGATACTACTGCCGCGGCTGCTGGGGAAAGGTGGGGGGGAGGGGTAGGACAGTACAGCTTCATCAGCAGCAACCTAAGTCTGGAGTCACTGATGAGCAGCTTCCTTCACCCGCCAGTGAGGAGGGCAGTCGCCAGCATAGCAGCAGGACCTGGAGAAGACCCTGAACCAACAGGTGGTGGCCTACTTGGCAGCATCTGCCACCCCAGTTTGAAGATCCGCTGGACTACTGGGCAGCCAAACTGGATGTGTTCACGGGAAATGTGGAACGACTGACCATTGTCAAGATGAATCAGGCGTGGATCGGCCAGGATTTTCACACACCAATGCCTTAGGCGTCAGACTACATCAGCCATGACGCCTCACCCAAACTGTGAGAAATGAGTCTGGGTTCAAACTACCTGCCTCAGCCACTATTCTGATGCCGCCACCCCCCTGATGCCACACATCTGCTGACAGTTCTCCCATCTGCCACCAACCATCTTTACCAGGGGCTGTATTGCCACCCACCTCCACCAAATCTGTCATTGTGCCACTTATGAAACCCCAAGCTGCTTTCTGCTGTTGCTGGTGCCGTGACATCCACACTGTGTCATTGTGCCCCCTCTCTGACCTCATGCTGTTTCTCCTGCCGCCGTCACCTCCACTCTCTGTCATTGTGCCACTCTGTGGCCTACTCCGTTTTTGCCACCTCCAGAATGTCATTGTGCCACTTATGACCTCATGCAGCAGCTGTTGTTGCTGGTCCATGCATCCACACTGTGTCATTGTTTGGGCCCTCTCTGACCTCATGCTGTTGCTCCTTCTGCGTTTCCCCCATCTCTGTCATTGTGCCCTCTTTTGGCCTACTCCTGTTTGTGCCACCTCCAAAACATTGTTTCCACTGTCTGATCATGCTCGCCGCCATCACCTCCATTTTTCATTGTGCCACTCTGGGGGCCTACTCCAGTTTTTTTAAACCCCCTCCAAATGTCATTGTCCACTGTCTGACCTCATGCTGCTGCCCCCGCCCCCCCCACTCTGTCATTGTGCCACTCTGGGGCCTACTCCTGTTTGCCACCTCCAAATGTCATTGTGCACTGTCTGCCCTATGCTGTGCCCCGTCCCCCCACTCTCTGTAAATGTGCCCCTCTGGCCCCTCCTGTTTTTGGCCACCTCCAGAATGTCATTGTGCCATCTCGACCTCATGTGCTGCTCCGGCCTCCACTCTCTGTATTGTCCCACCTTGGCCTACAAATTTTTTTTCCACCTCCGAAAGTCATTGTGCCACTGTCTGACCTCATGCGCGCCCCCCGTCACCCCCACTCTTTTGTCATTGTCCACCCTGTGGCCTACTCCGTTTTTTGCCACCTCCAAATGTCATTGTGCCACTGTCTGACCTAAATTGGCTGGCTGTTGATCCCGTCAAACTCCACCGTGTCATTGTGCCCATTTTGGGCCTACTCCGTTTTTGCCACCTCCAGAATTTCATTGTGCCACTGTTGACCTCTTGCTGCGTGGCTCCCCGCCTCATCTCCACACATGTCACTGATTTTTGCCACCTGAGCCCTCAGCTTTTTTTTTTCCAGCTGCGCCCATGATTTTTTCGGCTTATTCCCCCTTCAGTTTTTGGTCTTTTTTCCCCTCTTAAGTGCCCGGGGAATTTTATTGAAGCGATTCTAAGGCGGCGGCAGTATGTGCGTGTCAACTAAAAAACAACATTGTAAAAGCCCAAAACCAACTCCCTTTTCTATTTAAACTGGCAAACATTCTCAGCACCCTGCAGGCTCGTGCACCCCTGGAAATATTTTTTTTTAAACGTGATTCGTCCAAGTAATTCGGACCGAAGTTTTTTTTGTGGGAAAAATTTCGTGAAGGAACTAACCGAATTTTTTTGGAAATTCCCCCATCTTAGTCAGGATTTATTTGGTTTTAGTTTACCAAATTTTTGTCAAATTCTGAAGCAGTTTTGGCAAAGAATGTCTCATATAAGCCCCGTCCCTAATCTTATCAAGCCACATTTCTTTCCAGTTAAATCACGCTCCCTTTTTTGGACAGTATCGAAAAGGGTCTTAAATATTTTGTTCTAAAGTGGACCACTTTTTAAAAACATTTTACAACACATTTCTGGTGCAACCATTTTGAAATATGTGCTTCATTGTGCCTTCAGCATAGGTAAATCTGATTACAGCCGTTTAACTACGTAGATGCCACATCTCAAAATAACCATTGCATCTAGATTGCCTAACTTTCCAACTCCTGATCTGTTTCCCATCAACTCAATTGCTGACAGCTTAATGAAGGCTCATGTCACCTTACTGTCATTAGTTCCAGCATTATTAAATATCACTTTTACCACTGATGTATATATGAGGACATGCAGGGAACACACAAATAATGGGTTCCATTATCCTAAGCTTCAACATAATATATATTCCTTATTTAAAAAATTCAGATTTTTTATATTTTTAACTTGAAAGTTATTTCTTTCTGGTTAATATTGCTTAGATTGCATAGATACATATGCTTGAATCTGATCGAGAGCAGCCAGAAGATTCGGCATTTGAAAATCAAAAAGGGGGATTTCAAAATACTAAAACTAATAAAAATTAAAATTGAGATTTTTAGAACCAAAACAGTAACAATGCAGTTACATGACAATAATCTGCATAACTAAGCAGATACTAAATACTTGCAAGTCAAATTTATGTATAAGATAGGTAAAATGAGTGTCTATAAAATGATGGGAATCTCATGTACAAAGCTGTAGTGGATGGTGAGATATTGAGCCTAAAAGTCACATGTTCAGAACATTGTTACGATTTTGGTCATCAGTGTATGAAAAGTGTTTCTTTTTTTTGCATTCCCATTTAAAGACTTGAACTAAAAAACTAAAATACTATTTTACTGTAGTGATAATCTTTCAACAAGGTTCCTTTTCTGGAATTATTAATCCAGAACTTGAATTTTTTACTGTAATAGGTATACAACATATGTAAAAGGATCTGAAATTTTACTGTGTTTTATGGCTGTAAAATACTATTCGGCTACAAAGCCTGTCATGGGCAGGTAGTGGATGTAACAGCCGGGATAGTGGATCCGCTGGACCACCGCAAGCTTGTATAACCAGCCAGGGAGCGGAATCTAAGAGGGCCCCGGGATTTACCCAAACCCGCCCAATGCAGGTGGGCTTGCTGTGGGGGGTTTTTCCCCTCGTCCGCCCCGCCCCCTAGTTTTGGGGGGCCGAGGGCGGGCAGGCAAACAAAGGTTTTGAATCGAGAAAAGTACTAGCGGTCGGGAACCGGCCAAAACGAGAAACACTCCAGGAACGCTTTCTCTAAGGCAGAGGCAACATAATCCGCGGGAAGTGACTGGGCGTGCCAGTATATAGGGTCAGCCCCGGGAATTAAAACCCAAATTTCCGGCGGCCCGGCTCTTTAAATTTTTCAAGACGACGTGCCCTAGGGAGCGGGCATGCGCGCCCCGGCCGGTGGAGGAAGATGGCAGGGCAGGAGCGCGGTCGGGTAAGTTTGTGCTCGCACCGTGAGTGCGCCCGCAGCCTGACCCGCGGCCAGCGGCGTTGCCCGTACCTGGTAGAGACCCAGAAGATGGGACACGGCAGCGGGGCCCGGGCCGCGGCGCTACTCGTGACAGTGCCCCCCCCCCCCCCCTTAGGGGTCCCTTCTTCCTACTGGCGGAAACCTGCGGAGAGATCTGGTTTGAATATTAGCCCCCGGCTCCCCGGAAACCTTTTTTTGGGCCCGAAAACCCCCTTCCCTCGACAAAGAAACCATTCCCTTGAAAGTCTTCATGCCTAATTTCCTTATTCAAAAATATCTACGCTTGCATGGGGGGAAGGTGATTATTTTCTAGAAAACCCTTTTTAAAACCCGAGGTTTTTGAAGGGG